>WTSP01018543.1:145769-174447 GCA_025331215.1 Actenoides lindsayi
CCTGGAGATATTCAAGGTGAGGTTGGACAAGGCTCTGAGCAGCCTGGTCTAGTTGAGGGTATCCCTGTTCACTGCAGAGAGGCTGGACAAGATGACCTTTGGAGGTCCCTTCCAGCCCTAGCCATTCTATGATAGTCCTTCTTATCTATTTTTCAGTCTTACAGATATAGATATATCTTTCCAAACTGAAGAATAATAACACATTGTCTCTCAGGCTTTAGAAGCTGCTTTGTGTTGTGATCATTCCTGCCTCCCTGATTTTTTACCTTTTCTAGCAACCCCATATTTTTCTAGTTCATCAGTTTGGATGTGATCCATAATGCAGTTTTGCCTAGCAATGATGCAGACTCTTTTGCCATATAAATCTTTGGTGTAAAATGTCTAGTTCTAGTCAGGGGGACTGGTCTACTTCCCTTATCTTACCATGGAATAATCATAAGCATGTGTAAAGCAGTCAGAGATGGAGAGGTAGGAACACCCTTTCCTATGCGATACACGTGTTTTGGGTTCTCAGATGCTAGCCTGGATTGATCTTACTTGTCAGTAAGATCTCAGCGCTTCATTTCATGTCACTAAATGTTTTGGTGATATTAACTTCAAGAGCAGGCAAGATGTCCAAGAGCCATGCTGCTTGCAAGTCTGCTTTAGTAGAGAGAGAGGATTGACTTGAAGCATGATGCCTGACTGCTGTCAAGGAGGGAGCAAGACATGCGTGAAGCAAGGAGTATTTACTGTTAGGTTGATATGCAGGGGAACAATGGAGCTGTAAAAGATTTATGAGACTGGAGAAGAGATCGATCAGAAGGAAGCAGAGACAAATAATAGTGCTGGTGAACTAGCTCAAGCTGGGACTGAATGATGCCCCTGAATGCTAGAGGGGACAAAGTATGATGGATCTCCCTAGGAAACGTTCCTGATCGAGCAGGAAAAAATCTTGCTGGCTATCAGGAAGGCTGTCTAGAATCCAACTGGGGAAGCAGCTTGGGTCCCATCTACATTTCTGAGTCCTTTCACTGAATAAAAATGCTACTGGAAGAGTCATAACCTGTTTCCAGACCTGTTTCCTCATTCCTTGATTTCCATGTTCTTGCTTAACCCACAGGTTCTTCCTACTACATTCTTTTAAATTCTGAGGTTGATAATAAATAGTTGCTGACAAGGATCATGCCAGCTATTCCTCTCTCAAGGAGCTCATTGTTATGGGATCCTGAGCATGCCAAAAAGTATTAAATGGTTTAAAAAGGAAAAATTCAGTGATTGAAAAAAAAACACAAAACCAAACCCCTCAAAACAAACAGAAGAGAGAGAAAGACATTGTTTCTTATGTTTTATTTCTTACACATTTTTTTACCTGCAAGAATTTATTACTGTCTGGAATAAGACTTTGGATGGCATGAGGAAAAAAACTTACTATAATCCCTTACAGATTTTATTATATGAATTCTATTTGCTATAATGGACAGAGAATAGTAAATAAGATCTAAAATGCACAAATGACCTCAGGAAAAAAATGGACAGCTAATTTTCAAATACCTGGAATTCAGGAACAAACAAAACAACTTTAACTTATAATGCTCATGATATACAAACTTAGCTGAAAATCTTAGGTAAATAGCTAGAAAAGTGTTGAGCATTCCTTATTAGTAAGACAGGAGTAACACCAATATTGAGAAAACAAATACTAATCTGACTCTTATAATTTCTGTTGCCTTTTTTAAAATAAATATTTCAGGAAGAATTATTTTGAATTCCTGGAATTCTCCTAGGTAAAGCTTTTGCCTAGAATGATCTGTAGAAATTAAACAGTTAAAACAGAATAACTCTTCTGAGAAGTATATTATATTAAAATTACGTGAAGGAATGGCAAAAATGGGAGAAAATTATTTACACTCAGTCTGAATGAGAATGGAGTCTTATGAGGGAAAAGTAATATGTAAGCATGTATACATTGTGTGACAATGTATAAAAACTGGATTTTTAATTTTTTTTTTCCCTTGGAAACCTCTTCAGGTACTTTCTTTCATATCTAATGGTTTTTGACTAGTGTGTCTACCTTTTTTTAGGCTTACTTGTTCCAATGCATCTGTTCAGCAGCCTCTGGGAGACACCAGTCAAATACCTAGCCTGTATTTGTCATGGTAGTTAGTTAATTAACTTGACAGCAAATTCTAAAACACCAAAAAACCAGTCTGAAACTTGGACATTTCAGGCCATTCTAATAGTGAATTACAAGATTTCATTTCCACAGGACATTTGTTCATATGTACTATATATTATATGTGCTAGCTTTCTCAGGCATTACTGAGAATTATTTATTTCATGTCAGCTATTTCAGCCTTGATTTTTCACAGATACTTTGCCAGTTAACAGAAATAAAATAATTGCTGTCTAAGTTTCCTTCAGTGGGCTGAAGACATGAAACTCCCAATACATGTTCTGTGCTAACAGGAAAACTGCCCCCTTAGTGCTTTGAATCATTTTAACTTTTACTTTAATATTGCTTCTTTGTTTATCATAGTATTTGAACACATTTTTAAAGTAAGCCTGAACATTTGGTTCAATCTTTTCTTTTTTGACTAGTGACAGCCCTTAGCAAAGTAAACCTATATTGTAAGAAAAAGAATCAGTAAGAACTCACAAGGACTCCATTATCAGGAGACACTTGCAAAGGCCGATTGTGTGAGATGGAAACCTGAATGCGTTTTGCCACCTGAGAGTTGTGGGCTACTGTGCATACACTTGCATTGCTTTTACTGCTTTTATAAAAATATCTGGTTTTAGGATTTTGAATGGCAGTGACCAAACCCAGATCATTTTTGCATAAAATAAATTTTTCTTGAGCATGAAAAACACTGAAAGCAAAAGTAACTTGATGTGGTTAACCATTGGCTTGCCAGTGCATCCGGTAAAACTAATAATAAAGACATGGATCCCAAACCTGAATCATGACACACAGGGAATTCAGATTAGGTTTCCCAGTTCCAGTGCTACCCCTAGCTACCATTTACCAGCTACCCAGTAAAATTCCTCTGGTAAACTAAATCAGATGAAGGCACGGAGTTGAGCACTGGCATGCCATTATCCACAATGTTTAACTTTGAGCATGCCCTGGCATGAGTTTGAGCAGGCCAGATGATACTTTTCCAGGTAGTTCCCAAGGCACGATTCTGGGGGTAATGTACTCTGAGTAAGCATCTCGGATGTGGCCACCCCATCTGAGGGAGGAAGGTGGTTCATACAGCTCTGAGGATGAGAGCTGCACCATGCCACCTGGCCCTTAGACCCAAGGAGGCAGACATAATCTCTGGACCCAGACTCAGTCCTGCTGCTTGCTCTACTCCTTCAAAGTGTCATGCACTGCTTGCTTTTTGAAGTCTGAGATGGTGGCTATCGTTTGTATGATAGTTTATTGTTTTACTCATTGGTACTCACCCAGAATGTGGGATATTTGGGTTCAATAACCTCATCAGTCCAGCCTCAGGGTATCTGAACCCAATAACGCATTAATATAAAAATACAGAAGCTGTTCTTGAAGCAAGGAGTGGAATCTAGGTCTGCCCACTCCCTGATGAATGCTGTAGGCATTAGGCCACAGAGTCATGTTCCCTCTTGCACTCCCTCTTACATCTTCTGTGGATATATTGCATTCTTTCCTCTGCAGACATAGGGTTTCAGCAGCAGCAGCCCCCTCCTTTCCCAGCTGTGTGGCTTGTGGTTAATGTAGTCTCCTGGGAGAGAGGAGCCATGGCTCTTGATCTTTTCAGATGGAGGATATTGATTGAGCCTCAAATTCTCCAGCCTCTAGGGAATTCATAAAAAGGTAGACAATGATACAGCCATTACCCCTCTTTTAGAAGAGGGCATATGCCATCACACTTTATGTGAGACCCAGCAAAGTCATTGAATGTTTGCCTGATGGCAAAGATCAGCTCCTGCTCTCTAGGTCCCTGACAGTCCATGGCCACCCACATATACTTTCTTCTCAGATAGGGCAATTTCTAGGCACTGTGCCCAGGGAACTTTCCAGACAGACAGAGACGCAGCCAGGTAACTCCACCGAGGGGTGGAAGGTGGATGTGAATTTCTGAGGTTGAGGTTTGGATCCATGCCACACCTGCCCGCGTTCTGCCAGAAGATTTATGACCTTTTGGGGGATGTAACCCCTCCTCTTTAGGAGGTGAAAAAACATCTTTACATCCTCAGAAGCTGTTCCTGTTGCAACTATCCATATTTTCATAAATTTGCCTCTTTCTTCTTTTTTTGTTTTTTTGTCTTTAAGTTGGGTTCTCGCCAAGACTTTCTCTGTTTAACTGAAGAACCTTCTAAGATCAGATATCTTCTCCTTGTACAGATGCTTGCAGACAAGGATTAATCCTGTTCTTAAGTTTGTTCTATTCAAACAGATTCTGATCTTTAAGTATCTCACTGTAAGACATATTTTAAGGCCTTTGAATCTATCCCACAGTGATTTCAACACAGTCAACTGAGATTAAGTGGTTTAGATTGTGATTTCTTCTGAGATTTCTAGATTTATTTTATACAGTCAGGTGGGGATATCATAGTAATAAATGTCAACCGAACTTGTTTTTTATATTTATTCCATGAAACAAAGCCCTTGGCATTTCAATTCAAAATTAACAGAATCCTGCTATCTGATAGCTTTTCAAGGCTGTACATTAAATTAGTAAGTAGTGATTCAGTAGCTGGAAGGGGGTTCCTGTAGAGCAAATGTTTTTCTCACAGAAAATATCATTTAATTGGTCACAGTTAGCTAAGTGCACTGACATTGAATGGGAACTGAAAGTGAATTGACCTCTTGCCCAACCGATTTTCCCTCTAGAGAATGACTTAAAGACAATGTTGATGAAGTGCAGAAAGATTACACTTATGTTATCTGTGACAACGAGGTCTTTCAATGCAACTTGTCACAATACATTTGCAGTAGAAAACTGTGTATTCTCAGTAAAACTTATAATTTTGAGACTTCCTTATGTGTGCTGAAGTATGTAATTTAATACCTCACATGTAGATTTTAAAATGCACACTATGTATATATATCTTCTGAATATATATTTAAATAAGTTTTCCCACTTGAAAAGTATAATGACATTCAATGAACACACCTGAAAATATTTTACATCAGTTTGTTTTTATTTAAGGACCATGCATGCACAGATAAATAAATTTCTGTCCTGAATTTCTTTAAGCTTCTTATAGTGACAGTACATGTCATCTTGGTAATGATGATTTTGAGCATGCTTACTAGACGACCAAGATATCTTCCTGTAAGAGAAGAATATGACTCTGTTTTCTACTTTGGAAAACTTCACCCTGAACATAGAATCTAGGTGCACAAATACAAGATGCTGGAACAGTTATTTCCCATTAGTATGATTTTTTATTAAAAGTACTGTGAAGAAAATATCCCAGTCTTCAGTAACAATGATTTTAGGACACTACTTCACTGTATTTTAAGGTATTAGGCTTTAAGTCTGCAATAAAATAAAGTACGAAATGTGTACTCCTGCTATGCAGTGCTCTTGTGCCCTCTTAGTTCATTCCCTCTCCCATGATTTCTAATCTGTGAAAAACATGTGATGAACTGCCTAAAATCATTCAATAAGGGAAAGAATGGCACATCACAAATGGCGCATTGCTGAAGAGACTTTCTGACCATGAAAACATTGAACCCAGAAGAATACTTGTCAAAAAGCACTGAAATAATAACTCGTAAGTATCCAGAATGTATTTGCTGAGTAAAATTTATTTCTGAGTTACACTGAAATTTATTTTTTGCATTATTTGTGTGTTTCATGTCCTTTATGTGGGGTCAGACTTCTGTGATTCTTCCTGTTTGACATCTGTATACCAGATCAAGTATACAGTCATCAACTAGACAGATTCAAAATAAAACACTGCTGTCAAATTATATTTTAATTCAGCTTCGATGGTGTTGAACTAAAATAGTCTGCTTGTGTGTTCATTAAAGGAAAATTGAAAAAAAAAGTGTAGGCATACTTTAATACTTCCAGAATATTCTACCAAAAACTGTTTTATTGTAAATCTCCCAATTGCCTCCAAAAAACCAAGAGTAGCAAGAGTGGTGTGTACTTGTAGATATTTAGCATGTCATCAACATTCTTGGTCAGGTATCTTTGCCAGTTTAGCCAACACACTTTCTTTTAGTAGTTTTCTCTTTAATATATCTTGGAAATGAGTTTACTGGGGTTTGTAAAAATTAGTAAAGAAGGTTTCAAGACGCATTTTTTGATAAATGGTTTCATCATATTAAAGTTGATAACAGTATTGGATTTTTTTCTCTATTGTTTTTCTCTGGCTAACTATTCTGTATCCTGAAGTAGAGAGAACTACTGGAGTAGCAATATACTTTGCTTACAATATCAATTTGCAATATAAAATTCCTCTTAAAGCAATCTGATTTTCAGTTCTTCCTGTACACTTTTGAGAACCCTATCATGGAAATAACTGGGATGCATGATATAGTTGCATACTGCATCTTCCCCTAGAAATTCAACTTTATTAAATGTATCACACTGAGGCTGAAGTTTTGAAGAGACCTCAATCCAACCTTGAATCTTCATCCAAAGATGCAAAACTCATTTTTGAACACAATCCATGTAAATAGCACATGCAGACCTGGTTAGTCCATCTTAGTTGGATGCATAAACCTGTTAGTCTTGACAGATCTAAATTCACAAGGTACACTAAAGAGAACTATTTAAAGCTTAATTTAAGAGCATATGTCTAAAAGTGATATTATATTTGTTTTGTGACTATTCTGCTAAACCACAATTATTTTCTACAATTAAAATTTATAAATGTATATCAGTAGTAGAAACATTTATTTCAACTGTAAAAATTGCCTTTATTATTGGTCAAGGGCTGTCAGTCAAATTAACTTATTACACACTTGAAACTGATTAGCAGTAGAATACTGTAGTTGTATATTTCAGATGACTGATGACTAGAGCTGTGTGAAATTGCTGCTGAATTTGTCAATTATTATGTGAAATGTTCACTGTAAAGATAGATTTTTCACTCAAAAATCATGGCTTTAAAATAATCTATTTCAGTCCAAGGTTACCTCTTGTGATTATGGTATGTCCCCATTTTGCCCTTTCTTTTACTCTTCCTCCTCTGAAGTCCCGATGGGACTTCTTTGTGTGGCGAGACAAAGGAACAAATTGATTTGCTGGGATCATTGTGGGACAGCAGAAATCAATTGCTTTTATATTTGGGGTGCTTTGAGGGCTAACTGGACCAGTGGCTCAATCCTGGTGCACACTTTACTGCTAAATGACCTCATGTAGTAGAAGTCAAAACTATGAATGCCACTAAGTCAGAAGAGGCAACAGCAGAAGAGCCTCTAGATTTGTTCTGCCATAGTTTTCTTGTCCTTTCTGGTCAATATGAGTGGAGCAAGATCTGAACTTTTTAATTAATTAATATAAATTCCAGCATTTGCCGTATTGCCCACTTCACAGTTAATTAAATTCCCTTGGAGACAAATTAGGGAAACATTGTACATCTTGTCCACAGACGGTTTTGCATGGCCAAAACAGTAACTGTTCCTGTAATTTGTCTATGATATGATGAAACTAAGTGATTTAAATAAATTAACAATGGACCAGATTCAGCTTTCAGTAATTACTAACAACTGCAGGACTCATACAGCAGAAAATAACCTATGTGGCTGCTAGCCCAAGAAAGTTCAGTGGGACTCCTACTTCTGTCTGGAAAGGAAGAGCTCTGGAAGCTTAGGAAGCTGTATTCCCTCTGGTGAATATAACATTCTGGGAATAGGGGACATCAGGGTTTTCTTCTGAGGAAAGGAAATTCACAGGTGGTAACACCTGAAGGATGTAAAGGCATATTCTTGGGAAATTTTCTCAATAGATTCTCATCTTATAGTCAGTTACTTAATTCCTTACATCAAGGTTCATGACTTGGAAAACAATTTTAGAAGTCACAGTAACAAAAAGAAGAATGGGCTTGCTCCTTAAAAATGATTTTCTAACGTGAACAGGAGATGGAAGCTGAGTGTGCCAGAAATGGTTCAAAAAGTTGAACCCTTCAACCCCACACAACCTTCTGGCAGGCAAACAAGTCTACTTTTCACATACAATGTTAGCATACTATACCATAAAATACAATAAACTATAGTATAAAATGATACACTATAAAATACTACATTTTGCTCTCAAATATTTAAGAGTAAGAGCTAGAAATTTTCAGACAGTGATTTCGTACTCTTATTCTGGCTGTGAATCTTTTTGCCACAATACTGATTCTAAGGAAGCCAAACATATTAACAGCTTCAAAAAGAAGGATACGTTTATTCCAGATAAGCACACTGACCGAGTTATAAGCATATTGTGCATTCACAAGTTTAAGTTAGACAATCCGCCAGTTTCCAGAGGGTGTGCAGTACCTTAGATAAAAGGTTATCTTAGATTTCCTTTGTTTCTTTTCCTGAGCATCCTCAATTGACTGTCAGACAGATGATGTTGCCAAGGTGGCCACACTATCAGTCCCAGTGTGGCAGTTCTTCTGACACCAGGCTCATTGTTAATAGGTCTTGTTAATAGGAAGACAAAATACTACTGTAATGATTATAATAATGTCAGCTTTAATATGAGATAGTTATTGCTTATTCTGTAGGATCATTTTAACATAAGTTTCTGTTTAGACTAGTTGTCTAAGAATATTCCTTCTTATTAAAAAAAAAAGAAATTGTGAAGGGAGTTTTGTCTAGAATTCTTTCCAAGTAGGTCTCAAATCAACGTCATGTTTAATGTAATGCTAAGGGTAGCACTAGCCAAAGAAAGATATTGAAATGGAGACATGGATATTGTAATTATCGGCTGAATTACACTGATATTTCCTCCATTTTAGTTGAAGCTTTTTTTAACTAATATGTTTTAGTACCAAAAGTTCACCAGTGAATTCTCTGAGTTTCATATTTCATTATACAGCTCACTTTTAACTTAGATTTGAGGAAAGGGACAGGAAAATTCAGAAAGTTTTGCAGCATGCCTTGGCTGAGTTTTAGTTGGATACTGATGCCATGTCAGTTTTTACAGGACACACATGATGAAACCAAGCAACATGTTTGCCTGAACAGCTCCATTTACCTCAGCTATAGCAACACTACTCTGCAGTAGAAACTGTAGTGTTTCACAAGGCTCCCTATTAAACTCTGAGGTACAGATACATTATATATATATATTATGACTGTATAAACCAGTGGTTTAGGTGGTTAATAATGTAAGCACTCAGGCTAATTTACTTCGGGATTATGGGCTTGACTTAAACATATATGTACAAACTCACGCACTTCTGCTTCTGTGCACCACAATGTTATTCACTTCACCCACAGTAAACCAAACTGCTCATGGTTTTAAAGGAAGGAAACAAGCAAGTGGGACCCAGACCCAGGCTCAGGCAGGACAAGGGCATGAGGGTGCTGGGTGCTGCTGCCACATTGCCCTCTTTTGCTCTGCCCTTGATGGCACACCAGCTGAATCATCGCTGCATGAGCTGTGCTTGCTCCTGGACAGAGAGATTCAGCACGTGGGAGGACTCTTCCTTCAGAAGGCAAGGAATGCACAGCAGTTGTGCCAGCACATGTGCCTGGTGTTGAATCAGTGTCAGGGACCATCCTGATATATCTGTGTTGCATTTGGAGGAGAATAAGTGGTCAGGACCCTCCATCCCTATATGTCTGGTAGCTTAGTGCCCTTCCAGATATACCCAAACAGGCTGCTTATGGGCTGCCTGAAGGCAGGCCTTAGGCAACCTGACAGGCAATAGTGTGGATGGGAGAGTAGACAATAGTCAGCTGCTTGCATACACTCCTGAGACTGCTTTATAGCAGCAGTGTAGAAATAGCTAATGTAGACAATTATAACAGGAGGGAATCTTCACCTTTCTGGAACAAAAAAAACCCAAAAAGACTCAAACCAAATCTCAGATCTGAAGATTGACCGCTCATTTATGACTCTAGTAAGAAGCCTTCCTACCTGCAAAGGACAGTCACAACTAGTCAGAGAGAAAAGATCTGACTATGATGTTTAATGATCTGGCAGGGTCTGGCAGCTTCTAAAATAGGAAGAAAGGGAAAACCAGAAATAATTTTCTTTCTTGAAGTAAAAACCTCTAGCCCAGACCACATAAACCTGAGCTAACATTTTATACTGAAGTTTTCTGATGAGGCAGTAGTAAGCCAATAAAAAAAAAAAAAAGAAAAAGCAAAAAAAACAAAGCAAAAAACCAACAAAACTAAAAAATAATCCAACCCTCCAACATACCTATATATTTATACATATTTACCAATGTTTAAACTTTAGTGTGACTTTTGGTGTAATTCTGTTAAACTTGCTTGAAATGCTTTAATGCAGTAGATCAAATTTATTTCATCTCACTGAAAGAGTTATAAATGAAAGAAAGAGTAAGGACATCAAAAAATGTAAATCTAGGAAAAACACAGACATTACATGTTTCCTGCACAAGAAATACAAGAGCCAATAAACAAGTACAAATGGCATCCTTTTTGAATATGAAACATAATAAGTAATAATCAGTATCTCATAGCATGATAGCCAAAGGCAGTGACATTTGAACAGCATGTCTTCTCTAAGCTCAGATAACTTGGTAGCGCGTATCTGCAAGTGCTTAGCCATGTTAACATAAACCCTCATTAGACAGGATTAGGCAAGAAACAGTGACAAACAGGGTGGACACTAACCCTCTGAGGAACCATTTCAGGCACTACACACTAATTATCCTTTTAAATTACTTTAAGATTCAGGGAATGAATATCAGTCTATGTGCATATGACTACACTGGGAATTGTGTTTTACATACTACAACCTGTTTGTATTTTGCAACAGTTTTAAAATTATTTCTCCTCCATAATCAGTTGTCAAGACTTAAAAGTGTTTATTCTTTAGGATCCCAGGACAATGATCAAGTCAATGATGAAATTTAGATGTTTTTCCTTGTTCAGGAGGAAACGTCTAGGAACTAATCATGTAGCAGTATCTCCCACAAGTGGCTATTAGCAATCCATTTTGGAAATGCAGCTTAGGAACAGTAATAGGCCCAAGTTCAAATAATGTGAAATGAAGTAGCTTTCACTGTTTACTCCATTTGGAGAAATCCTGAGTAAGGATGCCCTAAAGAAAAGATAGAGGCAAATACTGACTCAGGGAATTGTGGTCTGACTTTTGCTTGTTGACTCCTTACTTGCACTTCAGGTCCTGTGCTCTAGGTTGGTTTGCCTCTAATCTTTTTCTGCAACATAAAATATGTTCCTAAATTCCTTCTCCTCCATTTCCCAAACTATATTGTAGTCATGAAGGTAAGCTATCAGAATAAGCCACAATCATATTCTGGGTCTATAGTATCGATTACCTGATATTTCTCTTGAAACCAAATAAACAGAAAGACTCTAGTTAAACTGATGTTATATATCTCTTTTACAAAATATCTTAAGAGAATATAATTAAAATATGTATCTATAAACACTTTTTTTTTTAAAGGTAAGTGATAAAAATAGTATATTCTTCATCTATTTATGTGAGAAACCTTAATTTTTAAATTTATTGACTTTTTATCTTTCCCTTTTACAATCAGAGTTTTCTTAATAATAATTTGATTGCATCAGGTGCATTGAGTGAACGTCATATTATCATTAATGTTAACAAAAGAGATTTTAAATGTAAACTTTGGCAGAAAAAGTAAATAGGGGCTTTACTTTTAAGTATTTGACTTTGGAACATTTTTTTTCAGATATGGAACAATACATTTTATTATGATCATATCGGACTTCTTTGAAATGTACAAAATAGTGCATCAGAAAAACTTTTACATCTAAAACTCAAGTCAAGGAATTAGCGGTAATACCAAAAGATGACATCAGTCTTTTATAGTGTATGAACGGAAACACTTTGAAGTGCTTACGGGTACATAAAGGGAAATTTTATCTTAATTTTCTGTTACCAGTTTTCATGAGGCAAATTTTCAAAATATGCTTATTTTGATTAATAAATACAAGTGGCAACACTTTTGCATGATATTTTGACTAATTTTGTAAACATAATCGTGATGTGGGTCTGCTTTTACTGACAGATAAATTGCTCAGAATTGCATGCCAAAAGCTTGTGAATCCATCTGTGATTACGTTGACACAGAATGAAATCCTGATCTCACTTCTGACAACAATAGTCATGCCGTAAACTGAAAGAAAAAAAATTGAATGTGTTCCTTCTTTCCAAAACTGTTATTTCAATCAGTGAATAAATTGTAAAAATCTTCCTACTTTTTCTATATTAAGTAGTGAATGTGTTTGACTTCATGGATCATCTGTGCAGAAAAAAAGATAGCAGCAGTATGTACAGAAAACCCAGAGGTAGAGAAAATGAGAACCTCTTTTACTCCAGTCCAGTAGCTAGGAGGTAAGAAGTCATTTTATTAGTACTGATTGTGGTAGGCATGGCCCTTAGTGTAGCATCTGTAGGAATATTATGCATGAGACTGTATCTACGGGAGAGAGGAGAATCAGGATTAAAACATGGATGGAAAGGTGGTTGGAAATGAAAGGATAGAAGAAAAATGCAAGAATGCCCTTTGGTAGAATCCATTATCCTAAACCCCAGTCTTGGGAACATAAGAACACCTATGGCATAAACATTTGTGTTGAGGTCAAGTGGGATTAGAAGAATATATATTTGGATGCCTGGAGCTATGTCACAAAAAAGAAAATATTAATTAAAAAAACAAGCCAGAGGTTTTATTTGCCCTCAAACTACTTTTTCTTTTAATACATTCTTTTGCTTCTTACAGTCAGTGGACTTGATTTTGATCTCACTTGTATTGGTTTTAATCAGAATAACTCAGTATAATCTAGGGCATTGTTCTGATATCAAATCAACCTAACCAAGTAGAGAGTCTTCTTTGCAGCAAATTGCTTCAGTGCAGCTGGTTAAAACAAGGCTGCACTTGCAGTTAGGGAAAGTTAAGATATAACACATCCGTAGTGCGAAAAGGGGAAGCTGTTAGGGCCAGTTCTCATAAAGTGGCTTGGTTCAGAAGAGGGCTGAAGCTGCTGATTCTCTGGTAGCACTTTTAACAGAGAGGTCACCTCAAGGGCTTGCACTAGGTTCCAATTTGGGTGGATCATAGCAAGTGGGATGTGCTAAACCTTAAGAATTAACTTTCTGGATGACTTCTTCCCATTTTAAATCTAAGCATATAAAAACTTTTTTTGTGAATCAAGCCTGCAATGTTCATTTAGAAACTCTGTTGAAGACAATAGCAACCTTTGACTTCATTGCAGTCTGTCTAAATTAGGAAAAGATGTTGTTTTTCTGCCCTGACCTTTTCCTGATCTATATACAATAACAGTTACACATTTTCTTTCAGTTTAGTTGGTCAAGATCAGTTAACCAGCTGGCCTCAACTCTGTCACCACAGGACTCATTGTTATTTTCAATTTCTCAGCCTTCAATTCTGCGATATGCTCCTGTGTGTTTGTGCTGGCTGCTTAGGAAAGGCTTTAAAGTGCCATGACAGCTAAAATAACAGATCCTCAGGACCTGCAGACTCTGGAGTGAGCAGAAACAAATTAAGCTGTGGTGGGAGTTGCACTGGGATAGGTCAAGAAATCAACATGTTGTTTTGGTGAAGGACAAGAAAAGATGAGAACAAGAATGCCTTGATCAGAGACTTGCATGTCTGCTTTTGAGGGGCAGGTTTTGTTATGTGAACTCACATTCTTCAGGAATAGGTTGAGACCTTTAACTATGTTTAGACTGTGACCTGAACCATATTTGTAACAAGATCTTGCAACTCTGGAGAGTGACTGCATTAAATTGTTGTCATTTGACTCTTGTTGAATTACTCTCTCACCCTGCCGTTATATGAATTGTTCTCTATCACACACATGATACTCTAGTCCTTTTATGAATTATATGCACTTGTTTTTTTATTAGAGCTGGAAGAAGTATGTTTCTATACAAACTTCCTTTTGCTTCTTTTTGCCTGTAATGTCAAAACATAAAAGCTATTTTATGTTGTTCTACTAAATGTAATTTTGTCTCACAACCTGCAAAAATGTGCTTCCATTTTGTAGCCCATTAAAGCAATTGCATCCAATCTTTACACCTGCTTATGTTATTATAAAAACTCTGTCTCACTGAATTTGCCTTGAATTTCAGATTATTGGAAATAATAGAAAATAATATTCTTTTGACATTTTATTGATTGTGCCTACTTATTTTAATTGTTAAGTGTAATGATGCATCATCAGCTGATGAAGGGGCTTCCTCAGAAAGGACAACAAAAGAAAGGAAAACATTTGAGTGTATTATTATATTACTTCCATTCCTCAGGTTTGAATTAAATTCAACTTGACTATCATTAGTTGAACAAAGCTTCTATTTTTAAGCTAGATAAAGTAAGTATACTGCATTAAATAGTTGATCATTATTTATAGGACCAATTGCTCAATAAACACTTTATCTTCCTAACAGAACTGATATTCAACTTGGCAATTTGTATAAACAGTATGTATGTTCTTAATGTATATGTTTATCTACAATAGTAAACATAAGCAACCTTTTGCCTATCATATAATGCCCCTAAAGGCATTATGGGTTAACAGTGATTTAATCCCCTTATGCATGCATAATATGACAAGCTTTGCATAAATGATAATAAATAATTGGTATATATAAATAATTCATCATTTATTTTTGCAGTAGAAATAGAATTCTTAGACATATTTTAAACAAAGGGAATAGCAAACATGATCTCAATCAGAAAAGGGGTTAAAATACATTACACAAAACAATGTTTCAAATAATCAAGACTCATGCATGCAACATATATTTTTATTTCGTTCATGTTGGCATATTATATTGCCAACTTGTT
Organism: Actenoides lindsayi; assembly: GCA_025331215.1. Taxonomy (NCBI): domain Eukaryota; kingdom Metazoa; phylum Chordata; class Aves; order Coraciiformes; family Alcedinidae; genus Actenoides; species Actenoides lindsayi. The sequence continues at coordinate 160,725 of WTSP01018543.1, forward strand.
CTCAAGTATGGAACAGTACATATTTAACAGCATCATAAAATAATGGAAGAAATAAATGTTATACTGGACATTTAATCCAAAACAAGTGGGAATAATATATTTAAAAAAATATAAATACATGCACTGTGCTCTGTAGAAAACTGGACATTATTCATGGATTTCAGTTTTTTTCCTGGAATCACTTTGGGTATTTTGGGGAGATTCCTCTAACACTCCCATTGCAGCTAATAGCTGATAAAATTAAAAAATGTTAATTTTTGTAGTAATTTCTTATTTAACAATGATTCTATGGTTGCACAATAAATTGCTGATTGGATTAATTTTTTTGGATGAATTAATATGCTAAAGAGGAAATTAAAAAACACAGTGTTACTTTAAATAGGTAATACTTTTAATAGTTAAGAATCATTAAGATTTTAAGATTCAATGTGTATAGCAATGAATTAACTTTAAGGATGTAATGCCATCCTTATTCGGCAAGGCAGTCAAATACACATTTAAGTTTAAGCACATGCATCAATCTCATTGACTTTACATTGTTCTCTCTAGAGTATATTTCTTTTCATTAGGAAGACACTGATTCTTAACTACCATCAAACTGCCAACTCAACTTGCTCCAATAAGTCCCTCTGAAGCTTCCCAAAGTCTTCTCTAATTTTGACCAATATAAAGAGTGCTGGCATTTGCAAATGTTGGCATGTAATTTCTTAACCCTTTCTACTGACAATTGTGTTTATAGACACATATATCAATTAGGAGTCATCACAGTATCTGAGGAGATTGAAAATGCTCTGGTAAAGGAAAGCCCCATAATTATTGTATATTCTTTTTCCCACTAATTTTAAATATTGTTAGTTGTATTAAGGAACTGCGAGACACCTAGTTATTAATGTATTATCTGTAGAAAAAAACCTAAATATCTTTATACCTAAATTTTGACTTTTAGATATTTCCAGCCAAAAGCAGAACTTGAGCTCTCACCTCATGACTGCTTAAAAATCATATATACGCAGTGTTAGCTATTTTGAAAGTACAAGTTAATGTGTTTTTATTATTTGCTTGTAAAGCAGAGAAATGTGATGTGCACAAATTTGCCTTTGCTCCTATCATGTCATGGCCACTCAGTTGTTTCATTATACATTATTCATTACTTTTCATTAATTTCAACCAATTTCCTGATATTAATTCATAAATCCCAGATGTTTCGCTATTTCCCATTTAAAATTAGACAAATCTTGATACTATCTGATATAGTAGCAAATTTAAATAAAATATTGCTTTTTTGTTTTGTTTTGTTTTGCTAGCAGCTCACATAGAATTTAAATGTTTTTGTTTATTAGTTTACTTGAACCTCTTTCCTAACACCTCAGCATCTGGCTATGCCCTAAAAAACACAAGACTTACAAAGCTCCTTGCTTAAGTCCAACATATCAGGTCTCAGCATTCCTTCTCAGCTGCCATCTGACCCCCAATTCATCCCAAATCCATGGGTTTGTTTTTTCTTATGAGTTAGCTGCCTTCACATCAAGCTGTCTGTCCCTGGGCCCTGAGAGAACTGCCTCTTCTCTGGGGATTCCCTAGCAGTTTAGGCACTGAGGCATAACTGAAGAGTTTTCAGGCTCCTGTTTCCTCAACAGCACCACCCAGAGTGATAGACATTTTCCTGGGACATGTAATGATTTGGCCCACTGCAAAGAGGTACAAATGCAGTAAATAGCAATCAGTGCCTGTTAGCCAACAGCTCAGTGATCAGAGCATCTGCACAGGATGCAGGACACTTGCATTCCATGTCTTCTTTCTCATGTGGATCCTCTACTTCAAAGTCTATGATTTACATGTGGAAGCCATGGTTTTGATTCTTTGTGCTGCAACTATTCCATGTGGTGTGGGACAACAGGTTATTTAGGGGCTCAGAAACAGCAAAATCACAAAGTTCTGAGGCAAAATAGTTTTAGACTTGTCTTGCAGTCTCCGATGCAATGCATGTTTCACCATTTATATAAAATCGTAATTGGATCACAGTTTGTGAGCTCCTCATGTTGTCATGCTTTCCAGCCTGTCTGCCTGTGCATTCACCTAAGCATTGAAAAATGCTAGCTCATATCCCTTCAGGCATAGGAAAGAACTGCACTGTACCTCCTGTTCTGCAGAAGAAGCATTAACAAGAAGACTTTTTTTTTTTCTGAGATTTTGCAGAGATCAACTCTCTAAGACAGGGCACCACCTGGCAAAACCAAGGTTAGTGCCAGTGTGAGAAATGTTCCAGGAATGGCCAGTCAGAGACTAGGAGGTAGGACCAAAGTAATGCACATTGAGAGGGGTGCAGCTTCACAACATTCTGAATCTTAAACATTATGCCTCCTCCTCCTTCCATCTTGCAGGCCTTTGCTTCAGGTGAGCTGCAGGTTCAGCTCCCTAATATGGTAGAAAATATGCTATTTTTCTTTCCTCGGGGGTGTAATTTTTGTCAAGGCAGTAAGATAAATGGGTTCGCTAGCACTACAATCATCATAGAGCAAAGGATGGGATAGGAATGAGTGTGCAGGTAATAAAAGGGGAAAAAATGGTGACAGGGAATTGTTAGATCAACCCAGAAAGTACTCCTTAGCTGCACTCTAGGATCAAGGTACAGCCTTCTCTCCATGTCTCCTGTTGACCGGTGCAAGGAGCTCCTTGACAGCAGGACGACTTTTGGGACTCCCATGACAGGCATTTCCCCTGGGCTGAGGGTTGTTCATCCTGGAGAGCAACAAGGTAGCTAGGTTAGGAACTTTACAACACCAGTACTATTATAAAGTTCAGACCATTGTTGGATATGCCCTGTAACATGAGAAACTGTTTTAATGAGTCAGTACAGTGATGCACTTAAAAGAAAATTATTTGGTTTCCCTGTTATTTCTATAATGTGCTGAATTTTCACCTTTGTTCCATAGAAGTCCAATCATTAAGCATCCTGAAAAAGAGAGTGCTGTTTCGATTAAAGAAAAAAGAAAAGTTTGGGTATGTCAGAAACATTCCTTGGGAGATTTTTCCTTCTGATGAACCTCAACATTGCCAGAGCAATATCTTACTTTAAAAAAAAAGAAAACAACTTCCACTCCGTGTAATATTATTTAATGTAGAATTGATAAGTTATCTACCTGGCCTCATTGTATTAATTGCTTCCACAAGTTATAACTTTCTATATAATTGATAGTAGATGCCAATATATTTTCTTTTCCTGGATATCTTTACTCTAAGAAGAAGAAAACAAGTAAGGAATAAGGTTATTAAAATGATATGCAAAGAGAATACCCTGACTAAACATCTACTTTTAGTTGAATGTCCTCTTCAATTGATCATTTCTTAAGTGTTTTCCCTTTGAGGCATGCTGAACAACAAATACCAAAGCCTCACAGCAGCAAGAGAAGGCACGTAGGTTAGCATTTGGCCTTCACATTGGCTTTTCCCCCCAAGCATTATTTTTGCTTTAGCCATTTGAAAGAACCAGTGCAATCATGGATGCCACTTACAACCTACACAGTGGAAATTAGAGCTTTTTAGGGAAAAGATATTTGGCTGATAAAAACCTAGCTCCTTAAACTTTGGTGCGACATAATATTTCTTTTGGCAAGGGGTCACTGGTGTTCAGCATACATCATCACTAACTTATTAGATCTTGAGGCAATTAGCTGAAAACAAACAGAAGAGACAAGCCCTGTATTGAGCTATAGAAACCAGAAGAAAATAGCCCATGGCACTCCATTATTCCAGGGCTTCATCAAAGGCTAGGCACTGGCTGCAGTTTAAAGAAAGGAGAGCATTGTTTTCATGTAATATCTATACAGTATAGGGACTTTATCGTGTTATTTTTCTACTTATTCAAGTTACATCCAAACTTGTCTTGTTATAATAGGGCAGTGGAAAGAACTTTTCAGTTTCTCTCTAAAACAGTGTATGCAATGTGTTGCTTGATTAACTAAGGATTAAAAATCTAATTAGATACTCCTTTTTCATGGGAAATCACATGAGGAATTCTGAGAAATATTACTGAAAACCACTGCTTAAAGTAATTGTCTATGATAATATGTGCCAAAAGCAGAACTGATATCTAAGGAACCCATGGGATCATCTAAGAAAACTGACCTTTACCATTTCCAGTGTAAATATGTATTTCTGAATACAGGATTTCCAATTTAGCGGAGATATATTTCACTAATTTCATTAAGAAACAACATTGTTTTCCTCCTCCAGAGGAAAAAAACCCCAAACAATTGGAGAGAAAATACATATTACTGTAAGCATGACACAACTAAATGTTATTGTTAGGCCACAAGGTCTTTTTTTAATTTTTCATTAATGTGCTTCAAGACATGCTGTAGTAAATATATAGTGCTGACCAATGGAATGTGGCTTCACTCATGTGTGGTAAATATTAAGAATTATGATGCAAAATGTTTTGTGATTCTTATTTAAAAAAAAAAAATAAATCTTGCCAAAAGAATACTTAATTCTTTGTTTCCAGAAAAAAAAACATTTTTAGATGTACCTGGCTGTATTTGCCACTTGTTTCTTTTCTGGCAATTAATTAGACATTCTTCTATGTACACCAGTTACAGAATCACTGTTTACAGAATCGCTGTTTACAGAATCACAGAAACACACATTTTGGTTTTTTCTCTCTTCCCCACCCAAAATAAAATACAAAACAACCCACTCCAAGTACTCAAACTGAGATCCTTAAAGATATAAAGACCTCCTTTATATCAGTCATGGATTCTGAACCTAGAATCAACAAAATCTAATGCTGAAGGCTTGCAACATGATGGTGTAGGGTTGAAAATGAAGAGCAATGCCATTGGTCTACCCCCTTTCCCCCTTTCCCATAGCTGAACAATCATGTGATTTGTAGATTACTTTGCTCCCAGTAGAGGAAGTATCTCAAAAACATTCTGCACTATCTTGGTTTCTGGGTCAGACCTGAGAGACAATTGGCAGCTACTGCTCTTAATTATACTGAAGAGGTACTAAAACCTTAAAAGTTGGCAGATCAGTGAAGGCCATTACAGTGGCATTTCACGCAGCCTCATCTAATATTTCAGTTGTGAGACAAGACTGACTTTGTAAATACATTTCCACATTGTGTATAAATTTTTTGTAGAAAGTCAATCACTTTCTCATAAGGGAATGTAGAGAGAGGTCTAATTGGAAAAATAAAAGACATTTAGCTGGACACGCATGATTTTCATCATTCTTTGGACTTAATATTTGAAGAAATTGCAGTGCTTAAAGCTAAAGAAGAAGAAACAATTGTGAAAATTATTAGCAGCTATTTATTTTCAAAGCAAAAATTATTATTTGCAATCTTCCTTGGACAACATAAACATTAACTTAGCTTTTTCCATAGTAATATCTCCTTTCCCACTGCTTATCTACTATTGCAGGTCTATATCTTTACATCTCTTCAAAGTCACTGGAGTGATTTATAATAGTCTTATCAATTTCATGTGAATGGTCTATGGAATGCTAGGATTTGGTTAAATTCTTTCCCACAAGAGGTTTCAATTTGTTCATCATCCTTCCTGGTATCTGGTTTCGAGACATGATGTGCAGAATTACCTTTAATATCTGTTCTGCAGATACAATGCATTAGCAGAGAAAATTAGACACAATTCCTTTTAGATCTGATGTGCTGCCATTGTCTTTAAGTTGTCAGGGTGTCGAATTAATGGCAACTGGAGAAGGTTGCCATGACTTAAGGGATCACCGTAAAAGGAAAAACAATCCTTTATATCTTTTCTGAGAGAAATGAAGGCAGCTGTTACATATCGTTCTACTGTGAAGCCTTCCCAACATATTTTTATTTCTTATGCTAGCAGTAGAGATGTATGTATGTATACACATATAAATATATATATCTAAAATTCCTCCTGAAAAATTATAACAAAATAATATGTATGTCATAATTTTAACTTAAAAAGCAAAAAATATAAAAATTTAATCTTGATCAATTAAGTTTTTTATGATGTACAACCTTAAAAAAGCCTGTTTTCCCCCAAAAAAACCTGAAAACGCAGCATATCAGTTTCTGTTAAGTTAGACCATGCATACAGTTATCATTAAATCTCATTAATATAAACCTACAAATGATGATTATTGTCTTTTATGAAAAAAACCCAACTAATCACACATGCTACATAGTTTGTGCTCTGTTAAGAACATGATTATATTTATCTATTTAATTTTTTTACATTTGCAAAGTTGTTTTATTTCCTTAGAATGTCGAATTGTAAATGGGAATGATTTTTTAATTCCTGCAGAAGAAATGCATTCTTAGACAAACAATTTGAGAACAAAATTTTTACAGATACAAGAAGTTCACAAATGATCCTGGAAAGGCTGGACAAGTGACAAAGGGCTCCCTCTGGGCTCAACGTGGATCTTTACACAGACCCTAATTAAGCTGGAGAAGTTCTGGGGAAGAAGTCCCGGATATATGATTGTACAAATTGAGTGGCTGAGAATGCTACACTGGGTAGAAAGACAGCAAATGCTATTGAAATCCTTAGGCGGAGAAAGCTAAAATAAGTAGCTCAGCAACCAGGTAAGACTTAAATACTCTGGTCTCAGTCTATGACCAATTCATTTGGGTAAGTTTCCATGTCATCTTTTAAAAATATTTTTAACAATGTAAATTTGGTGAAAGAGTCTACTTATATATTCACTTTAGAGTGTGCATATGTTATGAAGTATAGATGCAATTAAAAGAAATTAATATGTACATAAACAAACAATCTAAGTGACACCTTGTAAGCAATGCTAGTTTTATGCTCCTCTCACAGCACTTCACTTACTCTACCTCTGAGAAAGCCTGAGGAAATATGCAGGCTTTGCAATATGTCTAGAGGATTGGAGTCCTTGGTCTCTTTACTACTGAATATCCTCCAGAACCCAAAGGCCCTGAAAATCTTCTACCTTGAGCTCCAAAGCAAGCATCCTTAGGGACTGTCTGGCTAGGCACCCAAGCTGAGCTCAGAGGATAAGGAAATAATTTTTTTCTTACCTAAGAAGCCTCATATTAAACAGGATTTTATAAATCAAAACAAAACTCTAAAATTTCATCTGAAATGTAAAATACGTTTTAAGAATTTCAGGTGTAATGTGCTCCACATGTGATATGCAGATGATTAAATACCCTACCATAGTCTAATTTAACAGATGTTTCAAGGGTGTATCTAGCTGTACCTGTGGTATTTTGGAATGAAACCGATGTGTTTGCCTGGATGCCTGAGATAAACTGCAATCAAAAAGAAGAGTGAAATCATGAAAGTTTGATTTTTTTTTCCATTGCAAAAATTGTTAGACCTGTAATAAAAAAATTCTGTCTTATCGCCATACTGACAGCTAATGTTGGTCTATCTTCACCACAGATCTTTATTAGTAGCAAATAGATATAAACTAGGCCAACCTGAGTAACAGTCTTATATGTTGTAATGAGTACGTAATGTCAGGTCTCAAAATAAAGACAAAAGTCAGGAATCTGGAAAGGCTTTGAGTGTCAAAATCTAAAAACTGCATCCCAAAAATCCTATGTGAGGGAGATGCATGCCTAGCTCAGTAAGAACCTATATCCACATAGTACTTTTCTTTCCAATCCAAAAGCTTCTCTGAACCTTCACTTCCATATTGTGTAATAGAGTTACATTTACCCTGAGGAAATTTCTTCAAGAAATTACGCAGGCAACACCTTCATCATCTCAATTATAATTGAAATTAGAGAAGAAAATCTGGAAATTAAAAACAAGCTAACAGCATTAGAGTATTCACAAAAAGCCGTTTCAAAAGCTGTCATTCTTTTGTAAGTGATCATAGAATCACAAAATGTTAAGGGTTGGAAGGGACCTCGAAAGATCACCTAGTCCAACACCCCTGCCAGAGCAGGACCTCCTAGAGCAGGTCACAAAGGAACACGTCCAGGTGGGTTTCAAATGTCATCAGAGAAGGAGAGTCCACAACCCCTCTGGGCAGCCTGTTCCAGAGCTCCATGACCCTCACACTGAAAAAGTTCTTCCTAATGTTTCTGTGGAACCTCTTATGCTCCAGCTTACACCCATTGCCCCTTGTCCAAATTGAATACCCTATCAGCTATAACAGTCAGCAAGGAAGTGTGAGACTTTTAATGCATTTCAAATGATTTAGAAAGGGCTTCACTCTCACACAATTTCTTCAGTATTTTGTTGAATGCAAACTTAGCCAAAGAATCAAGTTGCCAAAGCTGAAAACAATTAGGAAGGACATCTTTTGAAAGGACTAAATCAGAAAAAAAGAAACTATCAGGTGAAACCTTCCTATAACATTTTACTAGACTCCCAAATGCCAGTGTTAAAACTGAGGAAAGAAGGAACCAGAGGTTATGAAAACAACAGTAAAGTCAAGTGGAGATGAAAGCAGCTAGAAAAATAATAAAAACATGTATAACTGTTGAAAGAAAGGAAAAGTTAATTACAACAAACATAGAAGCAAAGAAAAATAGAAGACTGGCAAAGGAACTGAAAGGAAAGAAAGGCAAAAGAATATTTATCTGTGAAGAACTGGGAAATTTTTAAGTAAATTGAAACAGAAATTGTCCTCACAATAACATAGGCTCATTGCTAGGCAGATATATTTAGACTCACCAATGTAAATGTGGAAAAGGCAAAAGGGTCTACTAAATATTTCTGCTTTGTAGGAAAAGAATTAGAAGTATGATAAAAAAAAAATTCAAATGTAACATAGAAACACTCTTTTAATAAGTATTTGATTAATACAGAACTCCTAGGAGACTACAAGAAAATGAACAAGGGCAGGAAAGGGTAAACAAGAAAAGTGGGGTAAATACAGTCATGCTAACCTGACATCAGTCCTGAGGAAAACAATGGGATGACTGGTATGAGACTCGATTAATAATGAAAGGAGGGAAATCTAATTAATGCCAATCAATGTGGTTTTATGGAAAACAGATCTTGTCAAACTAATTTGATATTTTTGTGAGATTACAAGTTAGGCTGATAAAGTAATAATGTTGATACAATATACTTAGACTACTACAGAACATTTGGTTTCATGCTACAGAATGCATTGGTTAAGAAGGATACAAAATCAACATGGCACACATTAAGTGGATTAAAATCTGTCTGTCTGACAGATCTCAAGATGTAATAATAAATGGGATATGATCAGCAAGTAGTTCTGTTTCTAATAGGACCCTGTAGGTCATGATCTTGTGCTATTATTTCTGAATACATCTAGTTCTAACATTGGGACATTATAAAATTAACTTCTTTGAAGCTTACAGGAGACAAAAAGACCAGAAAGTTAAAAACAAATACAGCCAACAAAGTACTGAAGCTTGATGTATGTTCTTACCACATGTTGCTCATAGTCTCGGCTCCCTTGTAGCACACCTTTGTATCAGGCATCTAGATATACATCAATCATGGCAGAGTAAGGCCAGGCATAGAATGAAACCTACAGTCTTTTTCTGCAGCTGAAATTTGTGTTCTCTACTTGGCACCTTTTCATCACCATGGCATCTTTAGCTATGAATGGAAAGGAGAGGAGATGGATTTGAGAAGTGATTTTGGCCAAGTGAATGTCTAGGCAGAAATAGGCCTTTCCAGTCGTCAGTACACCTTTGACAGCTTGGACTGTGTGAAAGTTAGGACAGTGTGAGCTTCTCTGAGCCATGTTGTAGCTTACCTGGAAAGTCTGGGAGAGGTAGCATTCATAGAGTATAAAATAGCTACTGAGCAGTGTGTATAAGAACTCTTCTTTTCTTTCTTGAGGTGTCTGAGTTGTCTGTGGAATTTCCAGCTCATCCACAAAATGTTGGCATCAGGCTTCAGAATGAACCCTATTACTCCAGTGGATGATTTCCTTCAGCAGTAAATAATTTTGAAACCCACAAATCTAGAACTAAGATCATGTTGATGGAAGTGTGCAGGATGGACATCCTCAAATAGTCAGAAATATAATGCAATCACTCAAACTCTTTACTTTAGTGTTATATTTGCTCCAAAAAACAGGCACCACCAGCTCCATTTTGAAATATGATTGTAATAGTTATTGTTTCTTTGCACCTTCAACTCTGCCTCCCAAAGCTTTCCTCCTTCTCATTATTCCTCCTCATCCCATGATGTAAAATGAGCACTGAGGTTTTTGGCAGGTGGTGATGGAGATGCGATGCTCTCTGCCACCCCTACTGTGTGTAATCACAGACATAATAGCATGAGTTCCCACAGCAGGCCCTTAGAGAAGGGACCCTTGCTCAGGGGCCTCGTCATTACTTCAAGAACTTGAATGGAAAACAAATTTGAAGGAGCTTGTGCTACTTTTATATTTCAGACACTACTTTCCTAGAAGTACCCTTCTTGTCTGCAGTCTGATTTGGCATATTATCCTATGCACATGACAGAAACTGTGCAAGGTTCATTGGGTGGGCAAACTCCCAGTACTTTAGGTGGCACTTCTCCGGCTGGAAGCAGAAGCATGACAGTCTTCTCAGGATCATCTGCTGGCCAACTTTTCTAAGCATGCTGTTGCATATTCTTATCAGAGACTTTACTGGGTGGAACAAAGATACATCAGTGAGATTTCATCAGTCTTTGGAGCTTCCTGACATGACAAAGAGCAATGTTATCATTCAAACTCCCCATGATTCAGGTTGCCCTGTTAGACTCCTCAGACATATCTGCACAGCAAGGTCATGGTTAGCAAGTTTTGTCTATCTTACCATGCTGACTGGAATCTTTAGCTGATCCTGAGACCAGTGGTTACAGGAGACCTTTCTTCTGACTGTTCTCCCCAGACATAGAGCAGTTGTGATACAGGGTAGGGAAAGGGCAAAGAGCATTTGAGGTAAGCTTTTAACATTAGCAATATGTCACTCAACTACTGGAGTAAGACAGTAGGAAATAAAAGGTTTTGGAAGAGAGTAGATAAATTAATCTGCCTGCAACCTTTGCTGAACATCAGACAGATGTGTCTATTTTACCTTACTTCTGTATTGCTTAGGTTTCTAATGAAGACACTGCACTTTTGACACTGCTACAGTTGAAGGGTGATGTGCCTCTTCTCCCTACCAGAAATGCTCCACAAGAACTCATATTTGAGATTTCTAGAATCCTTGTCACAGTTGGGTAGTTCTGGGAAAATACCAGGACTTTCAGCTACACAGCCATTGTTTCATTAAAGAATACTTCTGCAGAAATTGAAAAGTCATCTAGATTTTTCGTTTAATTTCAGATTTAGCAACATTATCTTTGAGAAATTACCTGTGAGGAAAGGCTAACAGGTGGCTACAGCAAAGCTTGGGGCTGTAGCAGTTGACCAGGATTAGTCATTTTTTAGTCTACATAACACCTTACCTGATAGCTTGAAGTATTGGTCAGTGAATGAAGACTCCTATTTGGAGGACCCTCCAAGATCTGTTTCTCTGCCTCTGTTTACATCCTGGAGGACTTCTCAGGGTTTATATACACATTGATTAATAACCACTCACCTCTACACCACTCCCTTGGGGCCCTGCCTGGAGTACTGTGTTCTGCTCTGGAGTCCGCAGCATAAGAAAGACATTGACCTCATCGAGAGGGTCCAGAGGAGGGCTACAAAGATGATCAGGGACTGGAACACCTTCCCTATGAAAGAAATTTCCAGGTATGCCTTCTAGTGGCCTTCCAGTAATTAAAGGGGTCCTACAGGAAAGATGAGAAGGGACTCTTTTATCAGGGTGTGTAGTGATAGGTCAAGAGTTAACAGTTTCAAACTGAAAGAAAGTAGATTCAGATTAGATATAAAGAGGAAATTCTTTACTATGAAGCTGGTGATTCAATGGAACAGGTTGCCAAGAGAAATTGTGGATGCCCCCTCCCTGGAAGTGATCAAGTCCGGGTTGGGGCTTTGAGCAACCTGGTTTAGTGAAAAGTGTCCCTGATCTGTCCCTGACCATGACAGGGGGGTTGTAACTAGGTGACCTTTAAGGTGCCTTCCAACCTAAACCATTCTATGATTCTATGATTTACCCCAAGCATTACAAGTCTTTACAAAGGATTTAGAAAGACAGCTTTTAAAAATTAAAATACACAGACTGTCAGATGGAAAAATATGTTATATGCAATAATTTTCTAAAATAATTTCCTTTCTGCAGTGAAACATTACACATTGAAATGGAATTAATTTAAGAATTACTATGTTAATAAATCCAGCAAATATTAAGCAGTCAGCTGTGATGTAGCTAGCAATCAGAGAAAAATGGATATATCTCAGTTATTTCTTAATTATTTGAATTGCTCAGTAAGATGTTTACTAGTTATTGGGTTAACATGCATGATGTTATCTGGACTTGGAAGGTTGTTCTTTTACCAGTTGAAGATGACAACTCTCCAATGTCCTCTACAAGAATGAGCTTCTTCAAAGGTCACTCGTAACCTCTAACACTTCTAAAGCTTTTCCACAGACAAGACTGCGATGAGTTTCATTGTTCTTGCAATGTGTCAGCTAAATCAGGTCTTCAGAGGATTTAATATAAGTATTGATAGTAATATTACTTGCCACAAAAACTTTGTCCTGAGTAGGTGAGACTTTACCTGGTCAAATACTCTTAGGTCAATTGCTTCCTGTCATATCCCAAAGGCATCACTTTATTTTGTGCAGTCATATTTCACTTCCAGTGCTAGCTATAGTGCAACCATATACTTGTACCTTAATGAAATGCTTGTCATTACCTTGTCATAATTATAATTTCTGAAATGATTTGAGGGTTTTGTTTTGGTTTGGTTTTAAATATCTTAGTTGTAGAGTCTGTGAAAAGTAGATTCTGACTGGAAGTCTTTTTTCCTTTCTTTTTGTCCCCTGTGGTAGTACAGTTTCTTACAGTGAGACAATTATTTTCTGTCAGAAACTCTTACCTCCTTCACATTCTATTTAACTTGAAAACCAGCTGGGACTTCAGACTTGTTCTTAAGTTCAGCATCTTGTTGTATTCTTGAGTACACTTTGATTGATACAGCTACAAGGTTCATGTAACCATACAAGAAAAACATAGACTCATGGAGAGGCAATTGTCATCAGCAAGCCCATGTACCTGGTCTGAGATGAATTTCTAGATCAAAATGTGCATTTCCTTTCTGTTTTTTGACAGACAATAGTACTTGACAGGTTTCTGGTTCTTCAGAAGTCTATTGATGTCTGGAAGAAGTGACAGCCCTCAGATCGGAATGGCATGCAACAGGATACTGTGTTCTTGTACAAATCAAAGTACTCTTTCAAACTTGAGCCCTCTTTTCTGAGTTAGAAAAGTAAGGGGGAAAAATGATCATTAAACTCTAAGTATCATGAATGAATGTTAAATATTCAGGTTTGGATACACAGTGCAAGAGTCTTAAGCTGCCAAAGTTGGTCTGATTATCTTTCAGAAGACAATAAGAAGGAAAATATGGTTTTATATTTGATAGTATATTGTTTGCAGAGTATGCAGTTTGTCAAGTGTTTCTTTGACAGTTTTGCTAGAGCTGAAAATTGTGAAGACTTTTTCTTGCAATATCTCATTTACTTAAAAGGCAGGCAAAATTTTAAAAATCATGAATAATTTTAAGATGAAAATAATTACCTCTCCCCAGGATACATTATGGACTTTTCTTTTCTTTTCTTTTCTTTTCTTTTCTTTTCTTTTCTTTTCTTTTCTTTTCTTTTCTTTTCTTTTCTTTTC
>WTSP01018545.1:0-93789 GCA_025331215.1 Actenoides lindsayi
AGAAGGAGAGAGAGAGGTGGGGGCGGGCGGTCAGCGGCAGTCAGTGGAAAAAGTGAGAATTACACTCTAAATTAACTCCCATCTCACAAACCTTTCTACTTCTGTCAAAGCTTGCTTTTTCCAGAAAAATGATTCATTCATCAGATTTTTTTTCATCATATGCATCAGTTTTCTTCTGTAGATTGCACATATTAATTCTCATGGTACAACCTAAAAGACTTATGAAGCAACTCGGTAAGAATGTACATCAGAAAAGCAGTTTATATGCAAATATCTACACTGGAAAGACATTAGTTGTGTTTTGAAAGTGAAAGACTTGAAAAATACTTTCTTCAGGGTTCACCCCTTCAGCAGCGCATGTCAAAGCTGCAGTTACTATAATATCAGAGAAAGACAATATTTAAATCAAATAAGAGTTGTGAAATAGAAAGAATGTTTACTTAGTAGCTTCTTCAATATTAGATTTATATTTGGCACCTACCAAGCCCACATATGCTTTCAAGCATGAAACTGGAGCAGGTAGTTGGGAGCCCATCCTACACGCTGCAGAGCTGAACTCTCAGTGACACTGCAACTTTCATAAAACTTGGTAATCATGAACAAAAATATGCTTATCTTATATATGGTAATTTGCAGCACAGAATTCACATGGCTGTGTGAAATGCACACAGTGGAGATGGTCTAAGCCCTGGCATGCACTAGAGAACCTTCCAACAAATGCACTAGAGAATCTTCCAACAAATTTTACTTACCAAGACGACTGCTTGTTTGATTATGTTGGCTATGACATAGGCTATATATGATTTTGACATCTGGGGCCAAATTTGACAGCCATTAAATTGCAAAACAAATCAGCTAATAAAAATTAGACTGGATTAGACTTATCCCAGTGACACTTCTACAAACATTTGATTTCAGTGAGCAATAAGTTGGTTTACTCAAGTTAGAAACAAATTTCATACCATTCACATAAATTTTCTTCTTAAAAACAGATCTGTCTTTTACACATGGAAGTTGAAAAGATGCCTTCAACAAGTGGGGTGGTTGCTGGCACAGGTCTGTGCTGAAAGCCAACTGGTAGAATTTCCTAGCTACTAGCACATTCTATTTTCCTATTAATTTATAGCTTCTGATTAGGCTGATTGGGGAATGCACTAGAAAACAGCATCACATTTGAAGTTTATTTTATTTAGGGCTGGCCTGTTACTCATTTTTAGATACAGGGAAACCCCTTAAATAGAATGTGAAATGAAGGCTGTCATAAGTATAAATTTGTGTACAATCGCGTTCTATTACATGCTGTGATTACAGAAACAGAGGTCTAACCCCACAATTTTCCCTGCTCAACTCAGACTGCCTATTTTATGCTCTTTACGTGGTTGTTATTGCAACCACTGAAATTAAAACAAGGCAGCCTTTGCATTCAGTGGGGTATTTTTGGGAGCTTCTTTTCTTTGCACTTAAATCTCACACGCATACACAAACCCCATCTTCCTTTCTTTGATAAGTAATCTTTGCAAAATGCAATAGCTCAACCTGAGTAACGCTTTACTGTCCACTCCGCAAAGCGGAAAGAAATCATGGAGATTCTCCTCAGATTTTGGCTCTAGAAGAGAGATTTTCTTCGTCATCATAACTTTGGATGCACAGGATCTTAAGAGAAATTTAAGGCTATGAGAATTTACACAAACATGAAGACAGCAAGCCACAAACACCAGGCATCAACTAATGCTGCCATTGAGCCAGACTGCATTAACAGCTGCAAGTATATAACTTTTCCCAATATTAATAATAAAGCCAAAAGAAAAGTGCATAAACATTTAAAACAAAAAAAAAAAAGAAAAAAGAAAAAAAAAAAAAGAGAAAGCATCCTCTGACTGTATAATCCTCATGAGGCTTCCAGGCCACAGAATGCAGGATAACTGCATTCCTCCCATACCAATCCTTTGCTTGTAGAAATCAGGCCTGGAATCAGTTTCTGAAACTCATTTAACAGACCTGCTTTTCCCAAAGTTGAGAGAAGAGACTTAAAGATACCTGCGTAAGTGAAAAGCAATGGATGCTCCTAATTAATCATTCCCAAAAAAAGTATTAATGCCTTCCTATTTTAGAGGCAGGTTTTTAAGCTTTTGTAGATATTAAAATATGATAATTTCACATGCATAATACTAAATTATCTTTTTGTTAGAAATCATTAACTGTTAAAAGGTTCATAATGTTTTAGCTGGAAAAGAATATATGCGCACAAATAAACTGCATCTCAAAGACAGGATTCTATTACAGGATTCCTATTCTGCAACATAACATTTTACCCAAATCCACATGCAGTATGCTGCTGTCAACAGCAGAGGAAAAGCATGGGAGCTAACTGTATAATACAGGGAAAAACACACTGTGAAATGTAATGACAAAAGTAAATGCTATTTAGCAAAACACTTAAATATCTTGAAGTGAGCTTGTTGAAATGTACGACCTGTATATTTTGAGATCCTCCAAAATCCCTATTGAAATTTTTTAAATACTCGTACATATAAATTAAAAAAATAAAGTAAAAAGGCAACACTGAGAGCAAACAACCCCCCAAATAGCACAGAGCTGATAAGAACGTCAAAACATGGGCAAGTTGTGAAACTGTAGTGTCCAACAACATTCCTTCCTAAAGGAAAAAAAGCATTGCCTCCCTCCATTGAGTAATTTTGCCCTATCTGACAGAAGTCGTCTATCACAATTATTGTCCATCCATTCACAGCAGTCATTTCCAAAACTATTTGTAGTCTGGGCATTTTACTAAATGCTCTCTTCTCAAAAAGAAATAGAATTCAAAAGCAGCTCATCGTATTTGGGAGTGATTCAGAAGCGTACGGGCACAGCCTGATGCTATGACTCTCCTTTGTCATTGGCATCTGTGTGTACTTAAATCACAAATCATACTTGATTGTACACGTACAAAATTGGACGCTGGTGTTGCAGATGCACAAGACAACTGATTTACTTACTTTCAGTCAAAGTCTGTAAATGAGCAAAGCATTGCCCACCTTGGGCCTCTCCTGAGAAGTCTGGATTTACTACTGGCTCCTGCTTAGATGGTACAAATTCAACTCAAGATAATAGGGGATTTACTTTGCCTGAAACACCACAATGGATAAACATATCCTTCTTGCATCTATCTCATATGACAAGTTATCATATAACTCATTTGTTTCTATATAATCATCCACATATTACTCTTTTCAAACAGAATGTTCACTGCTGAAGTACTTGTTTCACATCAGCTTAGGACTGATCCTTCAGGGAAGTCTAAAAGCACTTTCACCTTCATGCATCTTAAAGTCTGGATTCCCAGTTTCTTTCCACATAAAAGGTGTAGTTCAAAGCTTTAGGTATTTCATAAAATATTAATCGAAACAGATAGTATGTGGAGTTTCTCAAAAAACATATTGTAGAAGTTCTTGAAGATTTCATTCCTGAAAATATATTTTGCTCAATTGGCAAGAACTACTGCAAGTAACTATTCTGACAAGCTGTTAGCCTTACATTTCACTGTCCTCTCTGCGGCACCTGGGACCTCATCTCCCTGCACCATGCTCAGTTGCTCTCACAGATGGACACATCCCTCATGGCACTGAAGGGCTTCACCAGATCAGGTCACTCTGGCCATACAAATCAAGACTGCTCTTGACAATTACATGAGGCAAATTCTGCTGGATTTGGTCATTGTCTTTTTCCAGGGTTTGTTTTAGCCCTCGTACCACAGTATAACTGCCCTGCACTTGCACCAGCACAGCCATTTGTGGGACTGTGCTGCAAACGACATCAAGCATAGGCTTCATTAATTATTTTATTAAGAGAACATTACAGTGAGTTTCCCACTGCAGTTCTTCTGGTACTTCTGTACATACTGCCCAAGGACAGTGGAGGTAGTGGCCATGCTGCCAAAACCAGCCTTCCTGAGCACACGGCTGAGGAAACTCTCATACCTCTTCCTGCCCATGCACCAGTTCAGCACTTGCCTCAGATGGACCAGTGTCACAGGGGGAAGAGATTCAGCTTTAAATCATATGCTCAGATTGAGAAACTTTTTTCCAGAACCAAAAAGAGACTATCAATAATGCAGATTACTTCAGTGAGGCCCAAAATAAAGTGTACCAACGGTAACAGGGGAGCTCCAACAGACCAGAAGGGAGCAATCAAAAGGAAGGGTGATGATGCTAAGTAGCTTTCTTGCTTTCAAGCCAACGTCTTAAAAACCTGCATCTTTAGACACAATACGATCAGTCACCACAAACCTGCAGGGAACTGGAACTCTTTCTCCTGATACTCATTGAATGACTTAAAATTTCAAGGCCCCAACTTATAACCTTCGCTTCTACAACACACACATTGCCCATCTGTGTGGTACACATTCTGATTTCCTGAGGATTTCACACACAAATAAACCAGAACTGTGGTGTGAAGGTAGTCTAATATATTACTGATGTAAAACTCTTGGGAAGAAAACTTTTTATTCTATAACCACATGAAGCACATGCCCATGTATAGAGAAATCACTCCAAATGTACTCTACTTGAAACACAGAAACATTTGCTAGTAGGCACCACTCTGGTGCAGAGATTGAGGGGCAAGTGAAAAGAAACAAGGGAGAACAATACTCAGCATAACTTCCTTGTCAAATCAAACATAACATACAGACCTATGCACACAGATACAAAACTGGCTCCTCTTAGGCCACTATATTGAAACCTTTAAGGTGGCAAGCACAACAAGAACCAACCTACATGCCCCAAATCAGAGTTTAAATTTTTCACCTCATAAAAAGCCCCAATGAAGAACTCACTATCAATCGGAGGCTAACTTCCTGGGTTTTATCATAAAATATTTTATTCTTACATAGTCATTTGTAAACATCACTTGTTTTCTGTAAAACAGCATCATTTCACCTAAGACGAGAGAAACACAAATTCATTTTTCTACTTAGGTCTCTGTGTCAAAGACACATTTATCCTAAACAGGAACTAAACCATCCATTTCTTTGGGAATTGGCTTTACAAAAATTTGCAGCCACATCTCACCTCGCCAGATGCAATGTGACTGAAATCAGCTTTCCCAGTGCCTCATCATCGATGACATCTGAAACAGTGCCTATCACCACAGCGTCTGTGAATACCTTAAATACATCACCAGCAGATCCAAAGAAAGGTGTAATATCTGCAAAAGCAGATGGTGTAATGGGTCTGGCCAGTTGGATAAAATCCCAGGTTTTCATACCTTAAAATCAATTGAAAGCTGGAGCAAAATGAATCCAGCAGCTTTCTGAGTATGTCCAGATTTGCACTTCAGCATAGTTTTTGCATGAGCAACCTTTCCTCACAGTCTGGAACAGTGCTTAACAAGAGAAATGGAGAAAGCATGTTGCCATGTAATGACAGTAAAGCCAGAATCTAGAATACAATCTGATGACTGGTACATAGCACAATGTCAAAGAAAAAAAAAAAAAAGAAAAAAAAAGGCATTTTTGTCCTTTGAACTCATCATTGCCCCAAATTGTCGCAGTTAAATCCATGGCAGAGAACATATATCCAAAATTAATTTTCCTGTGGCATACCATTTGTCCTCCTACAACCTGAAATTTGGATTTGTATCTTTTCTATCACCACGTCACACTCAAAAGTCTTCAAGGAATATCCAGAATAAACAGAGACCACATGAGAACACCCCTGTGACCTTAAACACTATAATGGACTTTAATGTTCATCATTTAAGATGTAAACCTACAGCAGGGTTCCTTAGAGTATATCAGTGCACCAATAGCTCTAGCAGGAAGAGCTTCTCATAAGCATAAAAGAACTTGAAAAAACCCCAAACACGTAGTTTCTGTATTACAATTTTCCTTAATATTTGCAGTGGGACTACTTCATAATTTAACTATTTCAATATAAACACCTGAGTTTTCATGAAAAAGGCACCTGGGGATGTGTTCATATAAAGTCATTACACCAAGTAGGACGACTTTATATAATTGATTGTTCCAACCACATAAATCAGCTAATTTTTCCATTTGCTCAAAAAAGAAAAATGTAAATAATCTTCTTGTATATTTAAAGAACGCTACAGTACTTTCTATACGAACAGCACCCAGAGACAATCATTAAACGTACAATAGCTCTACGGGGAAGCATGATAAAGTCAAATGTTCAACATGACAATTACCTGTCAACACTAGTTCCTCTACACTCACACCATGGCTAAAATCAATTCCCATGTTCTAAGGCATGTGATATCTGAAGTGATATCTTTTTCCTCCTCTTGAACCCCAGTTAGATCCAGCATTTTTAGTTCTTCTTAGCTTACTAACTCTTCTTAGTTGAATTCTTTACTTTTTTATTTCTTCTTAATTATTACACATTAGCCACAACTAGTGACAGGATAATGGAAAGTGGAGATCACAGGTTTGAGATCATGTCTGACAATGGTTTTTTCCCCCTAGATGATCAGAGTAAACTTGCTCCCACAAATATAGTAGACGCTGTTTCTGAATATTTTTTCCTGTCTGTAAAATAATAATTTGACTATTCTTTATCTCTTTCTGTAACTGAAGACATAACTTGTTCAAGGACGACATAGCACTTTCTGAGCAGGTCTCTATCCTTGCAAACTGGTGCTGCACTGGTCTCTGCCTGTGGCATACAACTTACCTTTCACGATCAATAAAACATACCTCTGCAAGCAGCTTCAGCTTTAGTTTAGTGGGACTTAGGTGAATTGCAACAGCAGGTCATATACATAAATTGAAATAAAAATGGTTACATAGTACCTCAGGGTTTCAGGCACCATAAAAGTACAAAGCATTCAGAGAAAGATATCTCTTGGGAGATGATCATTCTCTTACAAGATCAGATTTATTGTTACATTTCGTACCACTTGGCATCATCTGAGCTTTTAAAAGTCAACCTGAAACGTGCAGTCACCTTTACAAGGTGCTGTCTTCACATAAAGACGTCCTCTGAATCCTGCTCTCATTTTCATACTGCTCCCTTCAGTTATCAAACACTTCAAATATTTGCAGGCTAAAACCTTGACACTTGAACAGCATAATCTAAATCATCTAAACTAAAAACTACCTAAGCACCAAGTGTCACTGTTTGGTTTTGTAGTTAAAATCTCTTTATAATGTTATTTAAACTTAGGTTTCCTCACTCAATGCAGTATTCTTTAATTTCTGAAAAAAAAAGTATAATAGGAAAAATACATGTTGCATTTAATAAAAATACCTTGGAAATCAGATATTTGAAAGATACTAAACTGAATTAGTTGACAGTCATTGTTTCAAGTAGCAGTAGATTTTTTGAAGTGGTGGTGAGAAAAAAAAAATCAAGAGAGCCCCGCAGTCTATACGTTTTCTCAACTAATCTGAGTTATATTCACATGTAATTTACAAGCCCAAGTAACAAAAAATACACATTATTTAGTTCACAAAAATTATTTCCTAACAAAAAAAACTTACATGGATGACATACTACACCACAAATCTTGAAGCTAATTTTTTATTTTTTTTTTTTTTTGAAGGAAGACTACCCTCAGCTACAGCTACACCTCTTTAACAAAGGCTTTATTCACTTCATGTCTTTATTCACACACACTTGGCAATTTCTCTCACCACTTAACTTTTACATAGGCATCCTTCACCTTTTCTGCCCTTCTGACAAACTTTTCTCTCTAGACATCAAATTAAGTCCTTGGCGCCTTTAGTTCCTGCCTCTGCCCTGCTCTCACCTGCCACTCCGAGTAAGATTTGGTATTTATGCCGACTACTAAATGACATGCACGTAGAAATTTAAGCATCAAGTCACTAGGGCTAATATGTTTAACCTACAAAGTCTTGATGCTGCAATGAAACATAAATACTCCCTTAGAATACTTGTCCTGAAAGGCAACAAAAGTGTGTTTTTTTCTTTTTGCCAAAGCAACTACAATTGGGATTTTTAACTACTGTTAGAATTATGCTAAGATTTCTACCGACTTCAACATACCTAAATAACCCAATTTGGTTTGTAAATTAACAACGCATCACTGACAAAGCACTTGACTCCAAGTCAAGACTGAGATTTTCTAACTGTGGGGATAGGTTTTCCTTAGAACCAATGAAGTATGACCATGGTATCTCTACAACAGACCACTTGTCTTCCCTCGGCATAAGGCACTGAATTGTCATGGTTTTAACAGAGTGGTTTTCAGGAGTCTTTCCCACACTACACCAGTATCTTCACTTGAGGCAGCAGCCCCAGGAGGTGTAATTATTGAACAGCCTTCTATGTTTTGTAACTTGAACTGAAGAGCTCTGGTTAAGGGAAATTTAGATGACTAATCTTTGGCACAAGAAAATCATCTTCTAATTGGAGCCACTAAAATAAGGAAAAGTCTCTTGTTGAAGGGTAGACCACACAACAGAAAAGGTTACCACAGATGCTCAGTTTCATCACAGTTATAGCATACTGTTGATTTTTAAGTGTTGCAGCCTTGAATTTGTTTTGAATGGACCGCAGGAGTTTATAATGCCTTAAAAGAGATTCGTAGCAGTTTGTTAAATGCATGCTATTTCTCTCATTTTTAACCAGTTTCTTTAATTCAAAAAGATGGTACACACTTTCATCCCCCAGGAACAGGCATACTGAAAGTCATGTATGAGAAATAAAACTAACGACAGTATCACTAAGGTCTTCCTAGCAATATCATCAAAGAAGCATAAAACATCAGCTTAACTATGTTAATTTGCAGCTATGAAAGGGATTAATCAGCTAGTACATAGTACTAGTAAAGAACATTACAAAGGCACGTGACTAGGATATTTGTAGCTGCAACTACAGGTACTAAGGCATTTTCCCTTTTTACACAAGTTCATTACAGCAGTTGCACAGTCAGTGCAGCGTCTGCGACAACCAACATGCCATGCTTGGATCGTGACTGGCTCAAATGCATAGCTGCCTAAAAAACAGGATGTAAATGTACTTCTTCCTTGCTCTTAGCACATTTTTTTTCTTCTGGGGAGTTACGGCAGCCACAGAAAACAGAACCTTGTAACATGTAAAAAAACGGAGCTATGCAGTCATGTTTCATACCTTACTAACCTCACAACCTCCTCAACGGCCCAACACATACGTTCTCAGAAGATATAGCTCAATTTACAATCCAGCTCTTCAGAAAGCTAAGTCACCATCTTAACTATTCAACTTTTTCCACCATTTAACTAGAAACATCTCCAGAGCTAAGCAAGTGTACCGCTCTCCAAGCGGCTTCCTGCCATCAGCAAATCATTCTGCTGGGGAGCGAGCTGCATTCAAGGTTCCCCTAAGCAAACTGCCTCTCCTGCTACAGCTCCTTTCTTAGCACTTGCAATACATAAGGCAAACACATCTAGTCAAACATCATGGCCTTTAGACATTTCACTCCCTCACATGCCAGTACCTCAAGGATCTTCTGATACTTTGCGTTGCAAATTCTGTTGTGCGACAAATTACTTCAAATCAGCTTCAATCAGCAGATGACAAAAAGGCTTAATTGTCTTTTACACCTACGTTAAGACAACAACAAACATGGAAGAGAGTAGCTCAATGAAAAGATCACTGTGCAGCAGGCTGAGGTGCTGTAATCAATGCATGTTACAAATTAAACTGACCATGCCCATAATTACTTGGCTATGGTTTTGCTGTCACTCTACATTTCAGGTTATTCTCTAACTTGCTAAAGCCTAATGACACCTGACTTGTGACACTAGTGCTTTCCAGGCTTCTTGTGTTTGAGAATGTAATGCTCCTTCCAAAACGCAAAAAGATCTAGAATATACCAAGACAAAAGGCTTGAGAAACACTCCATTATTTTACACATTCCCAAGAGCAGCCTTACTTCCCTAGTATCATACAGTCTTTTAAAACCATGTCTGGCCAAATTACTCAGTGACACAATACAGACATGACCTTCAATTGGCAATACAGTGTGTTAGATCACAGAATACTTCATTTTCTTCAAAGTCCAGAGACTAGAAGGAAAAGCTGTTAATTCTGTGGCAGCATTAAAAAAAATCTTTTGCTGTTTTGCCTCAGAAAGACCGTAATTAAAGCAATTTTGAATAGAAGGGATCATATGTCAAAAGCTTTTCTCTGAAATAAAAGAACGCTTACAAGAGAGTACAATGCTTCAGCTCTTACCCAAATTGCAGGTACTGTTTTCATTTCAGCCAGCTAATGCCCTACAGCAGCAGCTCTAACACCTACAGCTCTATTTTAGGGCAGCATCTTGTAACAAATGGTGTGCAGATTTGTTGACTGACAAGCAAGTAAAGCTCATGATTCTGTCTCCATTTTATCACTTCTTCATTTACAAACTAACAGGCCAGCTGGTCAGACCAACAGCTCAGTCCTCATTGATGTTTTTCCCCTCAGGAGTGACTACCACTTGGAGAAAAAAAAAAAATCTTTTTGTCTCCCTATAGCTGCACACAGCAGAAACCTGAAGCAGAGCTATTTTCTCATGGATGTCAGTTTAAGACTTCCTTTGATGCTGATCCAAAATAATCAGGACAAAGGAGAAAAATACACTCTTTCAGTGGCAGAGTAACAGACTCAAAGAAAATTAGACACTTTTTTTTTAATCTAGTTTGCATGGCACTTGGTGGTCAGATGTCATACGTTTGCTTATATGTCGTCACTATGGAAGGGAGTTACACTGGAAAGGCAAGTTGTACCTACCACACAAACCTGAGAAAATGCCAATATATATCCTCCATCAATTAGGTCATCCTCATCTTGAACTCTAGCACCAAGCTAGAGAGCATGAGTAGCTTTTTAAGCATTGGTGTCTAACAAAAAATACTACATTTATCCTCTACCCAGCTTTACAATCACTTAACAGCAAATCATCTTTTTTGCATGATTACACGAAAGTAGTTTAAGGAGTACAAAGAGTCTGAGCGACCTCCAAAAGCACACAATATCATCCAGATAGAACAAAGGCAAGATATCTAATCACTGAGGTCAGAAAAAACCCTTATCTGACAAGATTATGATCATATTGTAAAATGTAAAACGGCTCCAGGTAGAAACAAAAGACTTGCTGATCATCTGCCACACACATCTCCAGACACATATTACAGCTTTGTTCCAACTAGAAAACTCAATCTGAAATTTAATATTGCAAAAGAAAATGCAACAGAACAAAATTTAAAGCTTTATTTTTCTGATTTATCATCCCAGAGGTTATCGCAAACAGTAAACAACATGTAATGTTTGAACTTTGTCTTCTGATGATCTAGTTGTATTTTAACACACTTAAACGTGTTGTGTCACCAACTTAGTAAGTTGACTATTTTTCCTAAGCTAAGAGACTTTCTGTCTTGAAAAATATTTTGAGTCTTTCGGAAAAGGTAGTGAGAAATAACTCCCACCCTCTCTCAGAGACGCATAAAAGTGCCTTTCAGCAGAGCCCTTGCCTGCGCCCCTGCCCCGTCCCAGGTAAGCTCTGCACTCTCTGCATGGGCAGGAAACCCTGGGAGCATGTCAGGAACCAGCCCCACATGTACACTGAACAGAAAGATGCCTGAACACAGCAGTAGTTGGGGGGGGGGGGAGGAATTCTAATTTAGCTTTCAGAAAAATCCATAATCAAAACTATCCATTTCTAGCGGAGTGCTGTATTCTATCAGAGCAGCCCATGGTTTCGATAAAGGTTTCAGATGATGTATTTACCATAATCTAATGTGTTGTCCAAATTTTCAAACCTGAAAATACCATTTAGAAAACAATATATAACTAATTTTCCTTTTTTTTTGGAGGGGTGTGTGTGTGGGTGTGTGTGTGGAAGTGGGGGGGGGAAGGGAGTGTTTTGTGGGATTATTTTATGTTTAATATGTGCTTATGGATTCAGATACATCATAATAGCTGCTGGAGAACAGTAGCATTAATAACATGATGGTTTCCATGGAGAACAAAAAAGGTCAAATCAATTTACTGAAAAAAACCTCAAATCTATCAGTTAGGACTCTCACACAAATTCATAAAAGTAATAAAAACAACCCTGGCATCTATGTCAACTGTTTATGGGGCTTATCATATTCAAGTTGAAGTCAACATCTCAGGTAAAAGCTGTTATGGAAACACATTTTCATTACAAATGAGAAGCTGATGGGAAGATAAAGCAGGTGAAAAGCAGCTAAAAGGAAGAGCTGCATGTCACGAACTCACAGGGTGAAGTGCACACATACAATTTAATTTCTGTAATTAAATGTCAGGTTACAAAAAGCAAGAATATAATTAGTTCAGCATAATTTATTGCCATTCAGATGGAACCGGAGCCTTGTGTACTCACCAAACAATTTGTACTAAAACAACACAAGCTGTTCAAACAAATTGACATTTTTAATTCCTAGTTATAACAGACCTTTATTACCAGTTTCTGAGTTAGGATGTTTATTAGGAATACAAAAACCTAAGTACTTTGAAAGGGTAAGTCTAGAAAGTGCTAGAGCCACTTATCACTAAATAATCAAGTAACACTGCAATAATACGTATCCACTTCTTCGGATCAACTGAGCAGAGGTAGCACTACATGAAAAAAAGGCAAATAAAACTCTAAACTTCATAATTGAAATGGTTTACCCAAAACCTTCTGCACTGAAAATAGATTTGGGTATTTCTCTGTACGATGGTGAAAAATACAAGGGAAATCTCGATATTGTTCCAAATAGCCCACTTTGTGCATTATTACAATATCCTTTCCTCCAAGCCATGAACAAACGGAACTTGTTTGACATTGAAGCCTGAACTACTTCATACCAATACCTGAAATAAATAGGCAATACTTCCATATGCATCCTTATGCTTATGTAATATGCACTAAGTACCAATGGTCATGAAAGCAGTCAATATCTGAAATGTTTACTGATGAAAAAAACCAAAAAAACACTTTAGGGATAAGGATTCAGACAAGAAAATTTAAAAAAAAAGCACCCAAAAAATCACCAGCACAAGATCCACCCCTGAAAAAAAGAAAACTTTTCATTTTTGCAAAATGCAATTAAAGTTAGCACTATCTAGTTTTAATTTTAGTCAAAGCATTTCTGCATCAGAATATAGTCCACAATTTGCATTGATCCTACTCGAAAAAAAAAGTATCTTATTCTTCATCACACATCAAGTAATCTGTATTTTATGCATTTATTGCTACTTCGATTTGGAATCTCAATCATGTTGAAACCTAGCCTTAATCTCATTTCAGATAAGATTAACCTTTCTGGACTTTTCACCACAGAATCAACTCTCGAGAATTACAATGTGAGAACAGACACGTGACACTCATGAATCCTCTGGCATTAGAACACATGTCCAATGACTCTCACATTGTCTGTATCAGAATATATAAACTACTTACAAGAGAAAACTTCTGTATTACATAAAACTCTAATTAGCAACTACCAAAGGATGTGTCAGAACAGTCAGTTTCCGCACAAGGCAAAAAATGTTTTGATTGCAGAACGCAAAGTAATTACTTCAACTACAGTAACAGAAGATGGAAAAGCATTCTTGTAGCCAAGTACCTAAGGTAAAACCTAGAAAAATATTAAAATAATTTAAAAAGCATCTATACAAAATGAGCAATTCTGACAGTGAACATGACTTGGCTGAATCAAGGAGAGCAGTGTTCCCCTCCAGAATGATGCTCCTGCAGGAGTCGCTGGAAATCAGGCATTGTATCTGGCCAATACTTTGGCCCCATATATATCCATTTATTTTGATAACCAACAGAAGTTCTTAAGCTTCCCACTTCAAGACTGAGTTCATTTTAATTTTTAAATATCTACCTGGGGGGAAGGGCACGAAGGAGGGTTGATAACTTGAAATTGGTTACAGAAGCATATTAAAAAAAGGGAAGGAATTCTTGCAGGAAACAGTTCACGCACAGATGTCACAGCCTTGAATTTACCAGCAATCCCTACTCGTCAAAAGAGGAGTGTTACAGAGAGCCACCAACGGTCCAAATGTGAAATGGCAGAGCTCTACTGATACAGCCTGACAGACTATTGCCTATCACAGGCAGGAACTGGTAAACCATGTACAGTTAGATGGATGAAAGTCAGCTTCCTCCTCACTCACCAAGCTTCACCTCTAAACCACTTACAGCAGCAGTACAAAAGTACTCTTCATTCCAACTGGGTATAATTCAGACACTAAACACAAGGGCTTTGAAAAACTAATTGTTATGAAACCTCTCTCTTAGAGCTGCACATAGCACTTACAGACCAGCCAGATTAAGATATATCTATCTCCTTAAAAGTGACTCTGTGATGACCAGTGAAAAGCGCCTAAACACACATGCAAAGTCAGGTAACCAGTTGTGTTTTGGATGCTCTCTCTGCCAAATACTTTCTTAAGCTAATATTGATATTTTAACCACAGCTCAAATTCTCCGACTGAAGTAAATATGCCTTTATAGTGGATTGCTTTTTCTGGACATTTGCCACTCCAGACATTATCCGTCGTTAATGACAGAAATGGTACTAGCCCTTGTCAAGAAACCGCTTAAGAACACACAGTCTGTTTTTCCTTTTTCTGAACACAGAATATGGAAAACATTAACTTATTGAACTATACACAGCAAACATTCTTCCAAAAATTAAACATTTGAACAACTTTGAGTACAATTAGTTCTCATCTCCAGGTATTTTTTTTAAGTATTATTCTTACGTCCTTGAATTCAGACTTTATTCCATCTCTGCAGAGCTACCAAGACACAGATCTTGTCAGATAGTTGATTGATTCATCCTCCCAGTAAGTGCAATGCATTATAGCACTGATTCTCCTATAGATCAACACTATATGCAGCCTCCATATACACACAGTCTCTAGGACTTCTTACAGCCTCTCTTCAATTTGAGCATTTCCCTTAAAAACTTATTACAAATAAAACTAGATTGTCCTAACTATAAAAATAAGGATATTATTTTTGAAGTACAGTATGAAAATCCATCGTTTATGGGTTTTGTTCTTTTAGAATGCAGGTCTTTTTCCATTAACAAGAGCATGCCTGCTCTACGAACTGTATGCAACCTCTGGTGCCAATGCTATCATTTCGTCTCCTGTAATTCAGACTAAAGAAACATCCAGATAAAATCATAGGATGTCATCTCAGATGAGCTAACAATGCATCAGCAAAGAAAATCAAAGATCATGGTCACAAGCAAGTCCTGGTGATGCCAAGACAATCACAACAGGTGTTACTAAAATCTCAAAGGACCATTTTGTCTTCAGGAGTTGTTACAACACATTAGCATTAGAAAGCTTAAAAGCAAAAACTATTTCTCCTTCAGAGGACAGCCCAAAACAATACATAATTCTTAAATTTCTTAAGTATTTAGAAGTTAAGGAGTCTTACTGCTATTTCTTTAAAGACAGTTTGTAACGTCAAATGTTTCAAATATTATTCTGCTTTTTATTATCATAATAGGTTGACAAAGATATGTCAAAAGCAGCCCAGGACTATTACAAATAAACAGTGGTGAAGACCAGACACTAAACACTAGATGGGAGACGAACTGTTCTTTCAATTGTTCCATATCTCTATGGTACAGAGGAAACACCCCTCATTTGTGTTCATTTTAATTACTTAATAGTTATCTTTTCTCTTTGGTCAGTACCTTTCTAGGAGCAGATGTAGTAACTGGCAAGAAAAGGAGGCCATCACACACCATATACTTCAAGTCAAAGAGAGACCAAGTGAGATCTCCTGTCAGCAGTTAATTGTCAAATGTATTTGAATTGGCTTGTAAAGCTGTAGGCAGTTGAGTTCAACTAAACCAAAGGGGATTTGCAACTGGCAAAATCCACAAGAAGTTCCACAATGTTTTCAAGATTTATTCACAAGTAGTCACAAACACTTCATATTTTATAACTCCATCAAGATTCAGAATCTTCATGGAGGTAATTGAAAAGGGAAGAGAAAAAAGAAAGATGAAACTTGGCAATTAATACCTACTCTCTCATAGTTCAGAGTTCAATTCCAAAACTTTGTATTGGATATTTAAAGACCAACAAGTGCAGATGCTTAAAACCATTCTAAAATTGTAACATCTGTAACTATAATGAGACAAACAAAAATCCCCAAACAATTAGAAAGATAAACGCAGAGTGGGGTTCAGAAAGAAGTCACACAGACATATTTTTCCATTGTGGAATTTGGGGTTTGGTGAAGGGTTTTGTTCTGATTTGTGCTGTTTTGTGTGATTCAGAGCAAGGAAGTTTTATACATCAATGTTGCAAGTGTCATCAACAGCTAATGTAAAGTGAATACCATCAACTCAAGTGGCTGGGTTTCATTTCAGCTTCTGTGAGGCTACACAGAAACGTCCCAGTCTTCTCAGCTGGGCTCGTCTGCATAGCTCAGTACACCCGCAGGTAAGCTGTCTAGAAGCTGGTATAAGAGCAAACAGGAAAATGAATTTCTCTCACAAAACACCCCCAAAAAATAAAAGCAGAAACAGGAAGAAGGAAGAGCCCAGAGGAACTACCTGCTTATTGAACCAAATTATAGAACAAACATCAATTTCCCAAATACTATTTATACTGAAGAACTCAGCGATAAAACTACATCTGCCTCATACCTCCAGATAAAGCTTCTGAAGATTCCAAAGAGCCCCCAAACCTAAAGCACTTCATATACCCACACCCATTTAGAACTCTGCTATTAGAAAACAAACAAGCAAAGCACCATTTCCTCTCCGTGCAACTCACTCCATCCTCTCCATACAGTCATTTTGTTTGTTTGGGGATTTTCATCTCAAACCTTGAATTCTGTTGAGTCACGTCCAAAATTTCCCAGTGATATGGAGGAGAATTGACAACAGCAAGGTACTGGGCACTCGCTATTTTTGCTAACTGAATTACAACTTGGCAGTTTTCTCACTGCTGTGGTACACCCCTAAGTGTATCAAACAGGCAGCCAAGCAAGCGGCAGGAGCAATCTTCCACGGCTAAAAAAAGAGGTTTAACTATTTCCATGGTCGCACCTCTTGCAGACAAGCAAAATTACTGTTTATTTGCAGAAATTACACACACCTAAACCAAGAAGCTTATATGTAGCTAACAGATATTATTCTGCAAAATTTTTTCTACTACGTCCATATTAACCTAATAAATCTTTGAGAATTAAGATCAACTGCATCTTCAGTTCATCTGTTCTACATTCTGTTGTTTTGTATATTTGAAACAGGATTTCTGATGTGTGTGTAGCTTATAAACTGCAGCACATTTCTGACTACACCTTTACACCCAAGTCACACAGCTGCCCTTTATTAAGCAAGTAGCTGTAGTTATTACTTGTGATTAGGCAGCCAAAAGTAACAAGTTCCACTCATGGGATCAGCCACCCCCTTTTTAGCAATTCTGGTAAGATGGACACATTCTGACAGCTTCTCAAATGCCAAAGTGAGACTTGGGATGTCTTTTTTCCCCCTTCACCTCCTAGACACAAAGAAGAGGCACAAACACATCCTGTCCTTACGCGGATTCTGCAGCACACAAAAATTAACAGCTTGAGCATCATATTTACCTTTCAAATAAACACCTCTCTCTCTTCATTTAGGAAAGATTTTTATGAAGTCAAAAGGTGACAGAAGTAGCAGCTTCTATACAGGACAGGAAGATGCACGGTACTAACTGCTTTTAAAAACAGTCTGGTCTTTTCTTCTGCTCTCCATAATCCACAAAAGTTTGCCCATCTTTGCACACAAAATAATTATGCTTCATCAGACACTTCTGTCCAAAGGTTACAATTATCACTGATTTGCTCTGAGCTACTAAATTAATCATCCTGTAATGAGACAGTTTTGCAAGTAGAAATTGTTCATCTATAGACAAATTAATGCCAACTCAATACTTTAAAGGGAATTAGTTTTCAACATATTTTGTACTTGAAGAGAATAGAAAGTGCATAAAATATTTATTCTTCTAAATCCTCAGATAGTTAATATAGACAAATCTCCCAGCTGGCTTCTTGCCTAAATAAGTACAAGAAAATTGTTTGGGTTATTTGGCTAACTGGATTTTTAGAAGCCCAGAAGAAAAACATACATAGGTTTCCAACAGCAAGTATTCAGAGTATTTACATTACACAGCTCCATATCCCTACTCACCTCTGAGGAATGGTCATTAACTTGCTGTTCTCCACTTCAACTACCCCTGGATGCCACGATAGTACACCCATCTCTGCACTTCACTGCTGGCTTTGAACAGTGGTCATTTTTCTACACAACTGTCAGCCTTTGCTCAACACTAAATAGGACAAGTTCATTTATGCTCAATGTTCAAACAGAGGCAAAGATTTCCTTGCCTATAGGCACCTGCAGAAATTTTGCAACTGCACGTAACTTGTACAGTTTTATGCAAATAGTTCCCATTTTAATTTCGGCATGAACAGTATCTCTCAGCTATTTAAAAAGGGGATACAGACTAAGTAGGGGTCACACATAAGTGTGGGTCACTGATAAGTGGCATAGACAACATTTGTTGTTATCTGTCCCTCAGATAATTCTGCAAGCAAGGGAGAAGCTGCAGAACCATGCTTCAAAGTCTGTCTGCCTTTTTAGGATAAGAAAAAACCCAAACCAAACAGCTGAACACTCTTTTCTATTTAAAGACTCAGTGAAGTCTTCTGCATCACAAGTTCACTAATAGCGTAAATCCAGCCTGAAGTAAAGCTGATGAGCAGTCCTCTTCCTTATGACTAAGCCTAAGTCAGAGATTTAATTTAATCTCCTTTTTAAATTTATATTTACTTTTCCATCTCTCTGCATAATCTCTTTTTGCAGCAAGGTAGAAGTTGGGGTTTTTTTAATCATACAATCTATCTAAAAATGCAGTGACTACCCATTTATTCTTATATCAGATGAAATTACAATTAGAAAAACATTTGGAGAAAAAACAACCAATACATTGTATATAGAATCTGTTGGACACAGATCTACAGTTATATTCTGTAAAATGTATATAACAGATACAAAAATAATTTTACACCAAAGACGAGGTAATGGTAACTAATATGGTAAGTTTATCTGGCCCCTGATTACTTAAAAATTAAATACTCAAAATAAATGTTGCACACTCCACAGTGCAGAAGTGAGAAACTATGGTAACTGGACCTTTGACTTAGCATTTCTATGGCATGCTCAATGTATCCTTTATCTCAGAGTCTAACTAAACATTGGAAAAAAATAACAAACAAGTGTTACAACCAAGTCAGAATTAGGATAAACAACGCTTACAACGGAAATAGAAGAGAGAACACTTATGCACCCAAAGGGAAACACAGACATATTTCTTATTTCTGGCAGACATAAAATAAAGCCTTTTAAACTTAGATCTCAACATCAAGAACAGGCACCATGACAGAACAGCACTTGATCACCTACATATTTTCCCATTTTCACGTATTTGAAAGCATATATAAAAATAGGTCGGTTCTAAGCTGTTAATAACCAATATTCTAACACTTCTAACACTATAGAAGTATTTCTTCATTTTACTTTTGCTCTTTTAAAAATGCTCAAGTTACTTTAAACTTTAAAGCATTAACCTCTGTTGCTTTGAATCAGTCTGTTAAAAGAAACTCACATGAATCTGTTGACACTTTTGCAAAGATCAGTGTTTTGAAGCTCCCTTCACAAACAGGCTAACATACTTAGGACTCCAGAAATACTTTGGTCACATGTAGTCAGTCTCTACTGAAAAGTCACCACCTCACTCCATACCTTAGCCATGGAGCTTGCAGGTATCACTTAACATTAAAATCCGTGTCTTAAGTGTTGCAGCCACAGCCATGAAACACAGCTAAGATGGCAATGTTCCATCGAGCTCTTCCTCACCTGCACACAGCCAGACCTACAAGCCAAACCCAGGCGAGGAAAGCTCTACGCAAAATCCTCCTCTCCTGCTCTATGTCCTTCATCATCCCAACTCCTGACGTATTTCCAAAGATTGTCCACACACACACACACACTTCACCGATACTGCCAGTTCATTTATCTCTAGTTTTCCATCTACTGACAACTATTTTCTTATCTACTGCAACAGTTCTGCTTCACAAGATCTTCCCCAATGTGGACTGATAAATAACATCACATGGCTTATTCTCATTACCAGAACACATCAAAACAGACAAAGAAAACTATGAGCTTACTAAACTTTAATTTCACAGAACATTTACCGAGATATAGGACATTGGCTCACAAGCCTACCTGGGCTAGCAGGAAGCCAATGGAGGAGGAAAAAAAAAGTAATAAAAAATAATAATACCTAAAGCATCAAGGAATTGACAAACTCGCACAGATTCAAAGGTAGCCAAAAAATTTCCAACGCTTTAAATGAGGATCTTGACTCTGCTTGGCTTCTCTCACAGAAAACTGCACAAGACTTGGTGCTGGGCATGTGAACTGCATTCAGAAATATTAGCACTAGAGCAGTGGACAACACTCAGATGAGTTTAATACACATGGTCTGTATGGTGTGGTTGCAAGCATATCATACTTGAAGCAAAAAGCAAGTTTAAGCTGTAATATTACATCTATATGTGAACATAGAAAATGGGATTCTAAAATGAACTTCTGTCTTGAA
The DNA here is from genome assembly GCA_025331215.1 of Actenoides lindsayi. Classification (NCBI taxonomy): domain Eukaryota; kingdom Metazoa; phylum Chordata; class Aves; order Coraciiformes; family Alcedinidae; genus Actenoides; species Actenoides lindsayi. The sequence goes on from WTSP01018545.1 coordinate 20,649, forward strand.
ACATACGCTATTTTTTGTTGTTATTTCTAAGCCTACACTGTATTGTACTTGTACTGGGTACACCCCTATTGCACAAAAAGACCTCCATAAAGAGAGGTTTGACTTGAAACTGCTGCCCAAATGCTCACGTGAACAGATTTTCAAAGCATAAAGCACTGAAGACTAACCAACAGCAATAAAATCAAATCTAGAATTAATAGAGAGACTGCTTTATTTTCCAAAGCTTAGTCACTGATCTTATATAGAAAAGTATTTCAAACCTTTCCTACAAAATCAGGATCACCTAGGGGATTTAAATATCATTCTTCTCAGTTCTTCACAAATTTTTCCTCTAGTTACTAAATTTTCTGTTTTTCTGAAAGAAAGACTAAAGCCTGAAGCACCTCTACACCACTGGGCCTGGGCTATGTTCTACATCAAAGAAAAAGGCAAATTTCCTCCACAGAAAATTTCTACCTGTATTATACAGTCTGTTTCTCTTCCTGTAGCTCGAGTACCAGTCAGAAAGCACTCATATGAATTAAATACCATGTTCAGCTCTGTCTTAATATAAAAGCAGCAGCCTTTTCTCTAAAATCAACATTCACAGTCCTCATTCTTGGGAGAATTTTAATCACTAGAGAGAAAAATCTGCCTAGAATTTCATGGGACAGCTTACAACCATCTGAGTGCTAAATTCTCCTCCTGATCTTGTCTGTCAAAGTCATCCCTAGAACTTTTACGAACACCTTAGTATAGCTCCATCTGTTTTGTGGCAAAACAGCGGAACTCCACCAGAAGCACTTTAACTAAATACTATGTAGGCTTCAATCTGCATGTCTAACAGCACCATGGTTCAAATGAAAGACACTGAAAACCCCCACAACTGCCTTGCAGTTCATGATAGAAAGTGCAGGCAAAATGCACTTAAGACACCAAAACGCTGCGACAGTTATCACTGTTTCTCCCCCTTTCTGCTGGCTGTTACTTGGATAGCAGCTCTGATTTGGCAACCCTGGCTACCTTGTTTCAGTAGCACTACAGAAAACCTACACAGCAATGCAAAGATCTGGGTCCTAAAGAGCAAGGTGCAATGTAAAACACAGCAACCATCAGTCTGAGAAGAAAAAAACAAAACAAAAGCAATAAACAAAAAACAAACCTACAAATAACAAAAAACTCCACCAAGATTAGAACATCAGTATACTATGAGAACAAGTAAATGTCAAAAAAAAAAACCCCAAACCAGCTAGTGCATCCTGTTTACAGAAATAATTGGGTGACAAGTCACTTTGCCCAGTGCTTATGAACATCATCCAGGTGCCAATCACAAACTCTCCTTGTTACACAGCCTTTCTCCACACTCTTTCAGCAGTCCTGTTCCACCTGTCTCAGGGTGGAAACTGACTCCAGCCTCTCTTGTTAAGGTCCTTCCTTCCATCTTACCTATCGGTGTCTCGGAGGGGAAGAGGGGAATCTCCTTTGGTCACGCACTGTTCTGTGCTTAGAGGGACTTCCTCTGAGCCACACGTGCGAGAACAAATCGTCATGCTTTGCAACAACTACTGAAACTCTCCAGCAGGTTCAATATGGAAGTAGGTCATGAGCTGCAACAAGCAGCTGTTTGTGTTTCCATAAGCAATTAGAATTTGTATTTGGAATGACTATGGCATTAAAAAAAAAAAAAGTCAAAAAACAACTCAGGGTTTCGGTGTGGAATCTGACAGACACTGACAACAAGCCTGCTGAGCAGACCTGGGGGGAAGTGCATTGCTTGCTGTAATGCAAGGTAGCTACACTCAAGACTCTTTATTTAAACAGAAGCAGATTTTTCTTAGTTTTAAGTGGTACCCTGTTTTCTATAGATCTAGTCTGAGCCCAGCATGCATTTTCATTAAAGGTGCAATTTATAGCCTCTCTCTGAGAACTGCAGTCACTCCTTCCCATTTTCCCATTTAAAACTTCCATTCATTTCAAGCCACGTCTTTTCACTTGAAATAGTTCCTCGAACACACCTCTCCCTCCAGCATCTGAACTGCAGTCATCTCATCACTTTGAACACATACGAGTCTGGAAATTCAGCCTCACTTGAATACAGCAGCCAATAGGAAAAACACATCTGCTCTGCTATTAGAAGATGTTCCCATCTCTGACAACACAAGCCTTGCCCATCAGGAGTTAAGACCGCTCTTCACAGATAAATGTCTGGATCATGAGCTTCTGCACTTCCAGTATGTTAATTGCCAGAAGACAGACCACACAGATCACAAAACGCAGTTGGACAGAGTCTTTGAACTGTGCTAAATTTTGACAGAAACAGTAAGTTACCACATTTCTGCATTTGCTTCATGATTTGTTTTGTGCCATTAAACTGTTGCCAAAGATGAGCCTTCTACATACATCCTCTCATTCCTCCTTAATACCTCCAGGGATCCCAAGAACCCAGTCATCTTCAAAACATGCACTAGTACTTCACATACGGAGATCTTCAAAGACAGAAGATTTCTTACCATATTCTTTGCACGACTTTCAGCAGTTGTACATTTCCTTTTCACGTCTGAGTCGATGACAGGGAACAACATGCCAGTTTTTCCAGGCACAGAACTACACTGACAAGCTCTCACACCATTCACGCAGTTGTTACAGACCTAACTCTTCTTCCTATGTGAGATCAAAATATTTCACACACAGTGCTACATGAAAACAAAGTAATTAAAAACATACTTCAAAGTCACTGTGCGTGCCAATCACTACGGTATTCACATATTTGAACTACAAATATCTTTTACACATCTGGGCATTTTTATGCTTTCATCTTGTTTTAAGAATGTAGAAAACTTGGAGCTACTAATATATATTGCCAGGCGGCTCTGTTACCTCTCCTGCCTTTGAAGGTTGTCTCAATTCCTACCTATTCTTCCCTCTGTTCACTCACAAACAACTGGCAGAAGCACAAGTCTATTTTGTCATTGGTTACACTGGGAAATACTTTATCACGACAGCACTGTCTCATCCTCTGGCTCCAGTACTATGCAACTAGAAGTTCTTGCAATAACCTCTTAATCCCTCCATTAAGATTTCTTCCGAAATACCTTTCAGATTCTGCATATGACTCTGTGCAAACAAAGTCCACAAAGGAGGGCACTGCTGACAACACAGAACAGATCTGCTTTTTATGCTTACCAAGTCTATTCATTCTTTAGGAAGGATACAAGCCCAGAATCCAATCTCCCACCAAACCAGAGACTCAGAAGTCACCACAGGTGAACAACTTCAGCTCCTGGCTATTACTTCTAATTGAGCTACTTCTCGGGGAAATCATTTAGGGAATTCAAGTTTTCCTTGAGACAACACCCAAATCTCAAGCGCTAAGAGCCACCTACTAGACTGCTGATATTACTTCAATCTCACCTTACCAAAACATGATAGGATATCTACACAGATTCATGCAAATGCATCAGTATTATCACTGTAAAGACTGTGTGTCCCCCAGCCAAATGCTTCCTGCTTCATGTAAGCTCTCAAGTGGTCAGCAAATAATCCCTTGATTTAAACCTGGAGCTGTGGCAAACAAATTCTGAGCTTCCCCAGCAGATACTAAGCTCTGTATCAGGAGTCATGGATGATACTGCTGCTCCTTATTCTTCTGTGCAAACAAGGGGGCAAAGGACAGCAATATCTGGGAAAGAACTCCAGGATCTAGACAGCATTTGGCATAGAAACACTTGCAGTATTATTCTTGCTTTACTCATTTAGGGTATTATTCTTGAAACGTTAACCAGTAAGTGCTCTGCAATTACGAAAGAAATAAGCTGGAGAGATTAATTCAAACAATCAGATTAATACAACAGAACATAATTACTGACATGTAAATTGCTGGGTCTCCCTTGGAGGGTAAGTTTTAACTAACTTTCACAAGAGTAAAAACCATGGAATTGTATTTACTGAAAGCTGAAACATGTAAGGAAATGAAAAATCAGAAAGATCAACTGGAAATGTCATTATATTGTACAGGGAAGGAACAAAAGCTAAATAAAAAAGTCCCGTCATCATGAAAGAAATCCCAGCACTGCATAAGGCCTGACACACAGGCTTTTCAGAAACAGCTTGATCAGCATTTCTGCCAGTTGCAGTTGTGGCATAGTCAGCCTTCACCACTTCAACTGCCCCCGCCTCGCCTGGCAGGCTAGAACCACCGACCCAGGTGAGCAGGGAACAAGGCTGGATAACTTCAGAGTTAACTCTGGTAGGAGGACTTCCCCCCTTCCCCCCCCAAACCCCCACCCCAGTCAATTCCTCCGTCTGGTAACCGGGAGAAGAAGCAGGTTCCACAGTCAGCTGTGGGCATTCTGATGCTCAGTAACCACAGGCACTGACTCAGTCACCACATAACACACTGACTGACAGCAAGGGCAGCACCAACAAAGGCACGGAGAGTAAACCTTCAGCCAGGAAGAACATCCGTGAGTCTAGAGCTCTGGCATCCCTTGGGGATGTTTCACAGAAATCACCCACACATTTCATTGTTTTCCAGGGAAGTGATCCAGAAAGAGCCTGCCTAACTCCTTACACCGTGGGTTCTATGGTGAAACGCTGCTGCAATCAGTCTACCCTACAGCCTGTTCCTGAAGCAATCCAGAAGTATCAGAGAAACAGGCTAAGGGGTAAATGAATGGGTTTGACTGTGGCTAGAACTGTGGTCAGCCCCCACCTATCTCAGGGACCAGTTGCACAACCTCATTCTAGTCATACCTTTGCAGAAGAGCTCTTCCAAGACCCATGGCACTGTGGTTTGGGAAGCAACCACAGAAGTGCAAAATTAAATGCCTCTGTTTACTTAACTGAGGTGAATGAATAAAGAGGTTTCACTTGGAAAACAGCAATGTCCCAGAACCAGGAAACTTTTACTTGAGTGCACTCACAAATCACACTCACAGCAGGTCAGACCAATATAGCAGGTATTTACAACTGTTTGCATCACAAGAAGAACTCATTGCATTTTAGTGTATTAAAAGTACTTACAGTTTGCTACTTCACTTTTAGCCTGCCATCATAAGTACTGCCCTTGCAGAAGATATTTGTAAAAAAGAAAGAGGTAAAATACTTGTCTGTACTCAATATGCCATGTGATTTCTTTCAAATTAGGACTTGGGAAAACACAGTTGAACACCATTTTGGGACTAAGAACACATAAAAACTGCCCTTGCTATAGGTTAACTTTTTAAGACAAAAAAATCACTGCTGACTTGTGAGAGAATTCTTTTAGTCCAAAGACAAAGCAGCTGAGTTGATATTATTTTACTTTTTACTTTCTCTGTGTTCAGTACTCAAATGCACTTGTTTCAGCCCCTCTTTGGCATCATGCTTTCCTCTGTATGTACACGTCAGCAGCATTAAAATGATGGCATGCTTGACACCAGAAAAGTAATCTGCCTTGTTTTGTTTTGTTGTGGGGTTTGTGGGGTTTTTTTTCTCTGTGTGTGTGTCTGGTTTTGGGTTGTTTTTTTTTTTTCTTCTCTCTCCCACTTCTCTTTTAAACAAAGTATGGCAACAATTTGATAGCCAAGCAGTGCTTTGCCCTCCTGAACCCTGGCAATGACCCAGAGGATTTAGACTCTACTGCTAATCACAAGTCTGGCTGTGGCCATTTCCCATGACATAGCTGAAATTCTCCAAAGCTTGCCCTCTAAACTTCACTAGCCACGCCATACTGAAACTATTTGCTGTATCCTTAGGCTGTCAATCCCCACACCCAGCCCCTAGACTGCCTGTGCCACAGCCCAGCCCCCTTTGGCCCACAGCGTCAGGGCTGCAGACCTGCTACACGTACTATTGACCCGTCAGCAGAAGTAAAAACCCTCTTGGGGAAGCAGCTTCTTCTGCAGAAGTGCTTTCAAACTGCAGTGCTGCAGCAGAAGTAGCAGGTGCTCTTATCTGACACATGCTTTGTAAAAGGAAACCAAACGTTTTATTTTGAAATTTAAACCTAAAAAACCCCCATGCTCTGTGGATGGAACTTAAGTTTTTACATTTCTATCTCAAGTTAGCAAGTGCAAGACATGTTTCTCTACAACAGCCTGGCTGCCATCCCAGGCTCACCTAACCTACCACACATTCTCCCCAGTGGTGCATAAAAATAGCTCTGATGTATTTTCTTCTTTTCTGTTAATATCAGAAACCATGGGAAAGATACAATCCATTTTCTGACCTGCCCATATTTTTCTATTATCTGATAAGAAGGGGACAGTTTTGAAGAACATTATGAAAAAAATCCAAGTTGCTTCGATCAGTCATTCAGGTTTCACTGTTTTAAACTCATAGTGTTTAACTAAGAAATTCCATGACCTCTCAAGGCAAGGCACAGCTAAACCCTTTGTTTCCTGTCTATATGCTGAGAGATTATTTAAGCATTGTATAGAAGTAAGATTCACAACTGATGAAAAACTATCAGTACCTTCAGAAACAGGAATTATCACAATACAATCTGTTTAAAATTTACTTGTTCTTCAACAATTTAAGACAATTCAAGTAGTATCTGATTTTCCTAATGTTCCCATTAAAAACCAGAAGCAGCAATTACTAAGCCTCCAAAACCTTGCATTCAAAAACTCCCAGGTATCTGAATAGTTATCTACTTATATAATATCCCAACGATATAACAATCCCAGGGCAAACAGGAACGTTATTGCAAAGCTTTCATTGAACCTACAATACTGTGCATTTTTATCATGTGTTTTGGGTGTTGCACTACACTCTGTTTCTATTAAGTGCTACATTTTCTTGAAAAACATTCTGAATGTCTGTACTAAGAGGAGGTTTCCAAGAGCATCACCACAACACAGAACATCACTGAGGGGAAAAAAGTAACTCCTAAGAGGGGCAGTAACATACATGCAGATGTGAAGCAGCCACCACACAAAGACATCTGGCTACCTAAAAAAAAAAGTAATAAATCATCACAACTCTTTACACCAGTTCTATCTAACAGCAAACTCATCCACACAAAGTTAGTCAGATAAAAATAGCATCCAGTTCTCTGGAACACTAGCCATTTGAATCACGCACTTACTTCAACAACTGAAAATTCCAATCAGGACACTGAGTCTTGCTCACCGCATTGCAAAATTCTTTACCCTTTTCTGGTAATTCTTTGCCTTATTACCTGATAATTAATATTCGCCAACATGACCTTAAAAATCAGTCCAAACACTCAACTGGTACTTTTTGAACAAATAGTTTTTTCACGCAAGATTTTTCTTTTCCTAAGCAATTACCTAATAGAGATAGAACTGCTGAGCAGAACGTGTAGATCTACAGAAGATGGGCTGTGCATACACCTAAATCAAGTTCAGTACAATAACAGGTGATCAAATACACAAGTAGAAATGCACCTCTACACAAGGGCAGAGTATTTAAGCCCCAGCTGCTCTTCTGACTGCATATATTTTGAGCACAGACTCCAAGCTGCGTAAAACCAGCAGCATTACAACAACTTTACCTATGTTTAAATTGTCTGGATTGGGTTTTTTCTTGGTTTGGTGGGCTAGGGCTTTTTAACAGTGTCTTACTAAGTTTTAGAAGGACTACATGTCTTCTCAAAGTTTTATAATGATACCATTTATTGCTATTTTTTATCTCAGGTAGTTAAATAATGCATGCTTTCATATGAAGTTTACAGCATGACCGACAAACATGGAGCTGCAGTAAATCAGCAGGGGCTACCCCAGACCACTAATAATGCAACTTTGCACTACATGGAGCCTCCCACTCAGACATCCAGCAAGCCCTTGACCTGGCTCCTACCATCAATCGTTTCATTTGAAGACACCAGAACTGCAATGGTAACTAGAATAAAACCACCACTGCAAGGTCCTCTTGTGAGAGCCTCCTCCAGGCTCTCAGACCCTGAGTCTGGCTACTTTTTTCAGTGTATGGATCACTCTTTCATCGTCTAATATTTTTACATCTCTCTACAAGTGAAATAAAAGCTACCAATTTTTTCATACCTACATAAAAACCTGCAAAAGAAGAGCCCCATTTCCACTAAGAAGTCTCTAAACATTATTTACTAAGTGATAATAGTTGATAAGCAGAAAATGCATTATCTATACTTTGATTCAAACACCGAAGTGCATTATAGGTACTTCAAAGGAATGCCATTTCTAGATATTCTCTTATGAATTATTACATTTCAGGTGGTCACACATTTTAAGTAATACTTAAATGAGCTACTCTCAATAAGCATCATAGCTACATGCTATGGAATGCATAGAATCATTACATGTTATTTGGTAAAATAATCTCACAAAATTATGCACAATCCCTTCGAAGTTACCAAGTAAAGAATAATGTAAGAAGATTGCTCATCTTTTACTTTGCTTAGCAATCCAATTTGTGGCATGGGCATCATTTTGTAGTAGCTTAAAATGTGCCAGAAATTCAGCATAACCCAGTGGACGTTAAGATAACATCTCCTTTTAACCATCCTTTTAAAATAGTTGGGATTTTTAAGCAATTGAAATACACTGCTGACATTGTAGTAACATTACCTTAGAGGCTGTTTGGAAATAAATTTGAAAAAGAAATCAAGATCATCAGATTAAGATCAGAAACAGAACAATCCTGTTTCTGTAGCTGCAACCTGAAACTAAGTTAATATCATTTACATTCAAAAGATATGTTCTTCAATATTGGGAACCTGAGACCAATTTGCCCTTCTTTCACTTTTTACCATTAGATACACACACAAAAATGCTACAGAAGAACTGTAAATCTTGGCAGATTCAGTTATGTGTGTTCTCTGAAAACCCTACATACTCACCTTGTTGATACAGCCATGAGCATCCAGACTGCGGCCAGGAACTGAAACGGGCCAGTGGCCAACCTGCAGCTGCCATCTTTACCACAAGACAGGCTATAGACATTTTTTTGGAGCAGTATCAACCCCAAGCAGTATCCTTCTGGGCATTTCAATACTTTTGCTGAGTTATAAGGCAGGAAAACATGGGTCCTCCAGAAAAAAACACCCTGAAAACATCTGCCCCCATAGGAACACTTGAAGGCTCCAAGTCACATCCACTCTGAAAAGGCTTTCAGGAAGAACAGCTCTGAGGATGTGATATGAGCCAACTATACTATACTCCCTTTTCTTTTTGTTGTTGTTTTTATTATTATTGTTTTCTAGGAGTAACTGGGAAGCACCTTTGTGCATCTGTTGTATAATCATCCTGACACAGCCACTCTGCTTTTCTAAGGTGGTGTCAAGCAGAGCAGAATCAGGTCACAAGCATCTAGTAAATAACTTCCTCCCACAGTAAGAGATGACAAGACAAAATGTAAAGATACTGAACACCACAGCACATCCTACCTCTATAAAGGTTACCAAAGCCAACATTACAAGCAGATCTGAACAGCACAACTTAGTGTAAGGAGGTAACTAAAAATTCTTTTCTTTAGCAGCAGTTCATCGACTCTGGCTCAGGCTGACTTTCAAACTTTGTGGGAGTTGAAAACCCTCACCTCACACTCCTGCAAAATCCTGCTGATGAGCACAATCTTGCACCTCTTGGGCACAGTATCTTCCAGCACCCACAAAAATCCTGTCTACTACATTTCATCTTTACTTTGGATTAGGAGGAGAGGAAAAAAAATAAAAATAAAGAAACCCCACAACCTTGTATACCATTCACAGGAACTGCCAAACCTTGAACCAGCTAAAAGCTTCCTAAGCTAGCAATAAATACTATAAATAATATATATAAACCACAGAATATTTCAGTTTGCAGGGCACCTCCAGAGGTCATACGGTTCAAGCTGACAAAGCATGGCCAGCTTCCAAGTAAGATCAGGTTAATATGCCCCATTCTTTGTGAAATGACAGCAAGGAGAATGGGAAGAAAAAAAGTCTTTCTACAGGAGAAAGAAACAAATGAGATTGCCAGTGTAATCCATTACGTGTTTCTACACGTAAACCCCACAACCTGTGGAGATGAAGTTAGTTGGGTTCTGCGGAAAGTTACTTGAACAAAATCAGTCACGTTGCATAATTCAGAAAGTGCAGTTGAAAATTCTACAGCACTATTGTCACTGCCTATTTGACTCAGCAGAAATTTTCAGTCTAGTCTCCAAACCCCCTACTACTCCCAGCATTCTTCTAGCATTTGAACCATCATTGCTGGCTGCAAGAACTTGTTTTAGTATGAGTATCTGAAATTTTCATAGACAACAGTTGCTTCCCCACAGTATTTAACCATGTCATCCTTGCAGGACACCTCATGTAATGGAGCAGTCAGGCTGAACACCTGAAGAACAGCTTCCTTTGCCATTCTTCCTTCCAAACTGACATGCAAACACTGGTGTACACACACACAAAGCTACAGAAATCCTCTACTAACTGAACTACTTTCTTATTTCTGGGACAAGGCTACAGAGTCGTGCTAGAGTCTTAAGTCCTCTGTTTTCCATACGTCTTGGTATGCTCAATGGTCCTTCAAGGCAGGGAGAAATCCTCTTCCCATTTTCATTTCATTGTTTTGTAAAGAAGGGTTTTACAAAGTGAATTAAGAGACTAAAAAAAAAGACTGGAAACAAGTCTCAACTTTTCAAGGTACATCAGTTACACTTTCTGTACAACTGTATTTATTTACATACACAATTTACAAGCATGAACTACAAAGTTTAAAATAATCTAGCTCCTATTTCTGCACAATTTGACATCAGCCACCAGGCCTGTTGTAAGCCACTGCTATCCACCAGACAGACAATCTGGTGATTGGTTCTTCATTCATGCACTAAAACACAACGGAATTGGTTTACCTCATTAAATGGGAGCAGGAATAAGCTGCAGCTACAAGAGAGGGAGGTGGTCCTCATTTTTAAAAGCTAGCAATGTCATTTGGGAAAAAAAGAGTAACAAGCAGTGAAGAAAAGTAACTCCCTTCAGGCAATTGAAATACCAGTTTTGAAGATAAAATAGGAAAAAAATGGAGGCCAGTAAAAAGAAACATTGTTTTCCTTTGAAGTTCACCACCACGTAGGGCAAGTGGCATGTTGCAATCCCCAGGCTTATGGGAAATTTGTTTCCTGTCGTTCCCTTATTACTATGGTCCCTCTGGAGCCTGTAATCACTGATGCATATAAATTACACTTTATCAAAATATTTGACAAACCTTGCCTTGAACGTCAAAATTACAGTGTCTACCTGAGCACTGTTAGTTTAACTCTGTTCTTATAACAGGAAGGAGCAGTTGAAATGGAAATGGCGTGCCACACACGTGTATTTCCCACTCACACAACTAATCCAAGAACCAACAGTGGAGTTCCACTAGACAATAATTCCTTCAGGAGAGTCCTTGCCTTCTGGGGCAATACTCTCACTCAGGCACCTATGTGCCACTATCTCTTCCCAGTCAACCCAGTAAAATGACATTGCTAGATTTGTGTTTCACTGTAGCCAATCTTACCGCAAGGCAAAATCCTGGCACTAGTATTTCAAGTGTAGTCACTGGCAGTCATCTAAGTGCTTAATACAGCAGAAGAAATATGAGACTTCTAGAGTAAAGGAAGGGAAGTGGTTTAAATGAAGTATCACCTACTGACCAACAAGGACTCAGATCAAATAACACCAAGATCAGACACTGGAACAGCTGCCACTTCTAAGAAAAAAAGCTCAAGTGCTAACAAAAACTCACCACAATAACCCATCAGCTCTGCACACAATACAGGAATGTAAGGCATGGGGTTAATCAAGCAATTATTGGGAAAAAGTTGAATAGGATGATATGAGTACAAGCGACTCAAGGAAAACCAATAAAAATCCCATTCTAACCCTTTCAAACGTACAGTTAGTATGTGCATATGTTATTGGTAGAAAAACCAGTTGAAAGCTTGGAGACAGATAATGTTCTAGTGCACTCAGCAGCCTTCTCCACTTCCAGTAGTACAGAAAAGACCTTGAGGCAGGACTGTGCCACTTTTTTATTACCAGGACAATAGGTGGTTCTATTCACATGATCTCCTATCATACCACACGATCATTCTCTCAACAAAATCAACTACCTGTATGTCTAAGCGTAACACCCGATTTCATACTGGATGCCTTATTTTCCAACACTTTTCCCCTCACAGTTCACTAAGCATTGACATTGTACCTTGCACGTAACCCACTTACAACATTAAACTTAACATGCCTTCATATATTAGTAGGAATGAGGTAAATCTGTGTCAGCTGTTTCCTGAAGAAAATCTTTCATAGGTAAGTCTGTAGTAGCAGACAATCAGGGAATTTAACAGAGCAAAGGAAAGGACAGGTGCTCAATTTCAAACACGCTTTGCTCAAGTCTTTCAACAGTACTTGCATTTTCACTGTAGAAAACCTCAAACTTCAACAGTGGCCATTACTGTACGTTTGAATAATCCCAGTAAATGTAAGGGAAACAGGCTACAAGTCAGCTCATGGACTTCTTACAACCCAAGGGGCTAGAAGCCTCTGTTTTCTGTATGTTACACTGAGTTAAGAAATAAAAGCAGCACAACAGCACACCTTGTATGACAACCCTTAGTCATAAGAGTAAGATGATAATAAACCACCTTTGCCAATCTATTCTTGGAGCACCGTAACATTTAATGACTTGCACAAGTTATTTTAATTTTGTTTCATAAATTGTTCCTACTCTTCGAAGTTTTACAAGGTAGACTGCACTTGAGACATGAAACTGCATCAGACTCTAGATCAAATACCTTCTGGTTCAGCTCCAGGTTGACCCTTTTGACAGGCACGCATATGCCTCAGGCTACAAACCCATGGCTTCTCTCAACTGAAGGAGATGTGAATCATAATGAAATCCCGGATCATTTACGACCGTATTTCAAAAGCAAACGTAGTACATGTAAAAGTAATAGCAGTATTCATTTTGGTGACCTTTAAGTGTCTGAAATACTTTAAACAGGCATGCCCTATTACCCCTGTGTAACATATTGAAAAGTTCCAGAAAGCCTAACTTAAGCTTCCCATTGTACACATTACAGACTTCAAGAAGAAAACCAAACGAGAACTAAATGATTTGGTCTTGCATCATTTTGCCCACAATAACATTAACTCACGGGGCACTTGGAATGAACAACAAACTTCTGCAGGTAAAGCTGAGTTCTGCTGCTGTGAAATATCAAACAGTAGATCTAAATGCCAGAGAACTGGTGCTGGCAAATGGCTTTTTGTTTTGAAAATCGCTGATCAAAATCATGAAGTGCTTAGAATTTAACCCTCTAGAACAATAACCACATTCCCCTACTTCTACTATCTACTTGCACACCGAAAGAAACTCTCGTGATTTGGAAAGTATATCCAAAGTATCTGAAAGTGCTTTTATAATACAATAAATGTAAAATAAGCTTTAACCTCAGGATGACAGTCTATTATGGGAAGCAATAGACATATTAATATTATCATTATTATATTTCTCCTGTTATGCAGATGAGGTGTCTGTGCTTCAGGTCACTGGTTAAATCTCTGCCTACATTCACCTGTGTAAGAAAACAGCCTCAAGTATGAAAATCATTCTAAACACTCCTATTCTAATCTACTGCTCCCTTAAAAAGGAAAGTTATATTTATTCTGCCTTTTCTCCTGATTGCAGTAAGGAAAATTTCCAAGTGAATTTGCCACTGCTCACTAACTGTGGCCAGGACTACGGTACTGCCACTTGCTGAACAGCATTTGGCAAAACACTTGGCAGCTCCTTTCGAGGTACCACCCGTGGGGAAACCACAAAAAATACATATGAATTAACCAATTAAATGAAAGTCTAGAACCAAAAAAAGCAATATCCATACAGTAATAAATGATGTGCAAGTACCCCCTGATGTGCTGCCATCTGCAGACTAGTTCCAGTAGGGAGGTCAAAAAGCCATGGTAACCCAGCAAATGCAGTGAACATGAGTTGGACAAACTGGGAGCATGCACAGTCAGACTAACAGGGCTAGTTCATTCCCAGAAAAGAAACAGCCTATACACCATCAGGTTAGAACACCTACAGTAATAATATACTGGCAGGTATAATCTAACCATCCTCTGACTGCAATCTACCCAGCTATTCCATCCTCTGCCACGGTTAACAGAAGCAGCCCATGAGGTGGATGACTGTCTGCACTCTGCAGCGGCCACCAGCCGCCCCAGCATCACCGTAAACCAAACCAGAGGAACCCAAACACTAAGTCAGGAGCTACAACACTCCAACTGGTGCTAACAAAAGCAAGAGATCTGAAGATTAACGTAGGAAAATGGTACCAATAATGCCCACCCACAAAAACTGTCTTTTGAGTACTCGGTAATAGCTGTTAGTCATGGCAAAGCCAGCATAACAAGAATGAGTCACTGTTTTTCTCCCCAGTTTTCACTTGTCACTCTAAACACAGAAGTTGAAGCCTGATAAAAAGGACGGCTTTCAGAATTGGCAGAGCACACATGACCACCCTCAGAAACCATGTCTCCAGTTCTCTAGGTGATGACTAACCATGGAGTCTTGATCAACTTGCCTGTGCTGTACCTCGCTTAAAGCAGCAAGATAGCCTGTGGAAATTCAGAAAAGCCGAGCTTTATTAAACACCTCCAACATGTTCTCAAATACGTTGGCTGGAGAGAAAAGAATAAACTCTGATGGGAATTAATGTCTAACTGAATTAAGTGACTACATACTGATTTTTATCAACAATCCTTTTTTGATACTAAGAATTAGAAGAATTTTAAGAAGCATCAGAAACTATTTACAATAGCTCTGCTGATATCAAGTCCTATGCTGGACTTCCTAAGTTTACAAGGCTACTGTTGGTATTAGTAAAATAAACTCAGCATTTTCCAGTCCGGGATTGTGTTGAGCAGGCAATAACAGTATCACCATCTTTAATATATTATCTCTGAAATACATTATTTCAAAACAGAATCTGTTAGAGCATACTAGAAAAAAACCAAAAAGCCTTCATTCCGGAAAACTGAACGGGTAGCAACATGGGTAAGGCTACCAAATCACTTAGTGGCATAATAATCTCACTAATTGAGAGCTTCCCGATTTCTTGAGGTGAACACCAACCAAAAAATATCATGTTGCCTTTCTAATTACATTGGGGAAAAAAACAAACCTGAAAATGAAGGGCAGTAGTTACTTGACTAAAACTTCTTTCCATAGCAGACTTACGCTTAATCTGCATGTGTGGTATTTCTTCTGGAAATGCATAATCTTCTGCCACAACCTAACTGAAATTACTTAGTAACAAGATGACCTGATCACAGGAGTTGGCAATAGAGGATGCCTTTGAAGGAAGACGCCACTAAAACCCAGAAGCAATTTTCAGAAAGAGTGCACTTTCTTCTCCAAGCATGCCTATTGCCCACTAAGAGGGGAAACAAGACATCTGCACAGTATAATTTGAAATAACCAATTTCACACAGGGGAAAAAGTAGCACTGAGGAGGGAGCCTACTGGCTCCTTCATACATCTTCATTTGTTTCCTACTCTCACAATACTCAAAAGATCTTGTATTCATATTTTTAAAAATTAATCTTCTTTGCTAATTTAGACAGGAAAAAAATCCTTACACTCTCCAAATAAAACTGGTGTACTTATATTTTAAAAATTGCTACATACATTCTTTACAACAAGAGCCAAAAAGAAGATATAAAATGACTTCAGCCTGATGGATGGTGTAAATGTCATCCAGCTATCTGCAGCACAAGCCTCTGACCTAATGTGCATCTTTCTCAAGCCAGAAGTGCACCCTAGAGACCAGCAAACACTTACTGTAATTATTTACTGTCTTCTAAAAGGACCTGCTGTGATCTATACACAGTAAAACTACAATTATTGGATGTGGATAAAACCACAAAAACACACTGTTACAAGCTCATGCTATTTTGTCATGGCAACACCATAACTCAAACTCATCTAAGAATTGAATTGTCAAGACCCTGCTTTAATGTGAAATGATAATGGAGCTCAATGGCAGCAATCTGTGAGATCTTTCTTTCTAGGAAGAGAACAAACAAAAGTAAAGAGGACACTAAGAAAATTTATGAACTGGTTGCTTTTCCAAACACAGTTTCTGATGGCATCCACAAGATAAAAGAAAAAAAACAGATTAAAAAAAGATAAAATTTGATCAGGAGTCATGATTTGACACTCGGAGATTGCTACGGATCAGGCTGGAAAGGAGGGTTTACCAGTGACAGTTCCAGTAAGGCTTTCAGCAGCAAATTCTTGGCAAATCATACACATGTGAAACAATCTCCCAGCTACAATAAATATCTCTGCTATAAATGCACTCAAAGGAAAGCAGACATTGGTAAAATCTAACACACACTACACTTGTCAAATTCAAACCAGGAGACACTGACTTACCAGGACCAACTTCTTGCTGCAGGCAGAATGAGCAGTAGAATGACATCATATCACACAGTTGATCTACAAGTACACCTTTCTGTTCAACAAAGTCAGCTTCGTAAGTAAAGCAGTAACTACATAATTCCAATTACCCCTACTCGGAATTGTCTAATGAAACTACTTAAAATCAAACGTACACACTGCACAATCACTAAAATCATCGAAAGCAGACAAATCAGAAGAGATGGCAAATGGCAATGTGCAAAGATAAAACTAAAAGCCAAAATGGTAAATCATTAAACAGACTACACAGGTTTTCAGTATCTAATAAATTTGTCAAAAATTGCTTTTTTATTCACACCCACACAATAATATACATTTCTCAGCAGCATCTTCAAAGCATATATATTACAAGATAATCCATTATTTCTAGGCAGTTTTAATGTGCTTTTAGCACCTAGCTCCAGGAGAAAAATTGAGCGACGAAGATAAAGCCAGGAAAAAACCTAAAATTTTGCCTGAACAAAAACATTTAGTGTGTTCTGTGTCTGTTGGTGCATGTGCTCACTTGTTTCTAATCTACCTTTAAAAAAAATGAACAACAACAACACAGGTCCAACAGATATTCCATTTGAAGTAGTAAAACAAATATAATCAGAAAAACACAATTTAAACTTCATTAGAAATGACACTGGATCAATGCAAGTTCAAGTCCCTCTTTCACCCTTCCAAAAGCAGCAGTTCTAAACGGCAGCAGATGCCAGAAAAACCCTGGCAGCCATTAACCTGAAGGAACAGCACAAAGCAGGGGGTTCATCACAGGATTCCTCCCATCGTTTTAGCAGTTCACTAAGTAGCCCCTTTTCCCCATTTGATTCTTTCCCTTACTCCATCTTTGAACACTGCAGTGATACGCTTCCCTTCGCAATTTCAGTGAAGCATTACCTAATTAATGTCAGAGTAGCACTTAAAGCAAAACATAACTACCGATAGTCACTGACTATCTGTCACTAATGTTACCCTGGGAAACATTATCTGTAGCTCTTAATCGTAAGTTTATTAGGAAACTATTAGACTTGCTATAAAAGTCTTACATTTTCATGACTGAATGCACGATCTCAAGCTAAGAAATCAAACCACAGCATCCAAGCTTTGCTCGCAATACATCTACTGCAAAATATTTTCCCCTGTCTGAAACTCAGCTTGCTCCACTACACGAGTTACTTGGCACAACATATTGTACACATACGCGACAAACCAGTTCCCTGTTTCTGCCTGAACATAAAGAAACACATTTTTTACGGTGAAGATGACTGGACACAGGTACAGGTTGTCCAGGAGGGCTCTGCAAACACTGATCTTGGAGATATTTGGAAGCCCTCAGGACACGATCACCGATCTGCTCTAGGCGACCCTGCTTGAGCCAGGGGTGACAGGACGAGATGACTTCCAGCAATGCCATCCAACCTCAACCATTTTGTGAACATTGCCTCTTTTTAAGGCTGCTCATGGAATTTGTATTGTATGCCACAAGTAGTAACTGACCGTTACCACCCATCAATCATCTTTCAAAACATTCCACTAAACAAGAAATAAAGCAGTTTTGCTAATCCAGCCTCACTGAGCTACAAATACTTACACCACATGAACAGCAAGGCTTTACAATGCCGATTCCTGATATTAAGAGTCTATCCCATTTTATTTAAACAAATATTTTGGCTACAGTATCTCCATTCTGTTGATCTTGTTGCTTTAAACTCCCTTGGAAATTATTATAGATTAATACGATAAAACATTGTAGTTACGAACGTTCCAAAGTTCAAACACCTTGAGATTTCAAAAGTACTGTGCATGCACAGCCACGAAGAGGTTTTTTCTCAGAGTTCAAGACCCCAGGGCTCTGCTCGCACACTACTTTAGTCTGAATTCTAGATTCTGACACAGCCCTAAAACCTAAACTACTCCATTTCAGAGTCTATGGATATTTCCACTAATCTGACTTTTTGGTATCAGATTTCAGTATCTGTAGTTTTCCAGAGCATGGTTTGGTTTGTCAAGTGACAACTAAGACAGTTCATTAAAAGAGAATAACCCAACAAAGTTGCATAGCTGTAAACTGGGTGGAACTATAAATTCTTACTGCAAGACTTGAGTTTAAAGCACTCCTCAGAGGTTTGGTTTTTTCCATCCACACAAAAGAACTTCAGCTTGATTATCTAGTAGTTGGCTTTGGTATGGAAGCTTCAACATCCGCAACAGATACATTCTTAGCTGTTGCAGTGGTTGGAGCAGGGTGAGGATGTTTCCCCCTTTTGTTTTGCTTCTGCAGGTATTGAAGGATTCTCATGGGCCAGTGGCACACCTGGCCTTTAGTGAAAAGCAGGTGGATTTTATATACCAAGCCATGCACACAAAGGAAACTCCTGATTTTGACACGAGCAAAGCTATGTTTACATATTTTGCCAATAAACTTCACAAGTTGTTTTGGATATTGGAAAATAGTTACCCTGGAATCAAAACCTGATTTTATAGCCATTAAATTATGTGGTCAAGTTTACTATACTTTTTCTGTGCATTTTATCACTTCCATTAAGATTAATATTACCTTTTTCTTTATGGCTAGAGACTAGTCAGTATCTGAAACTATAGGAGGACTATCTTTGTTTCCCTTTCTCAATTTATTAAAAGTGCCTTTCCCTCGACTCTGTTTTCTCAATAAAAGTGCCTGCACTCTGAATTATTAAATACTTAATTATTTATTATAGATAAAGCATTTAAGAAGCTTTAAAACCTAGGAAATTGAGGCAACAGAGCAATGGCAAACATTTCCACTAAAGAATCCAATCAAGGGGCCATTCACCAAGCAACTTAAACTTAAAACTCTTATCTAAACCAAAGCAAACAGAATCCATGAGTCTCAAAGCCACTCTTCCTAGAAGAAAAGGCTCAAAACCTTAAAAGAAATTTGTTTTGTGGACCATTTCACATTCCATCAAAGGTTTATTCCCCTACATATATATTCCTGCTTCTAATATCAACCAGATGTGACAACGAAGTCTAGGCAGCACTGTAAAAGATGCAAGGATACCCTGTAGTTCTGCATTTAGAGAGAGGCATGGAGAAAAAAAGGCAAAATTACCTGAAGTTTAAGTGATTGACTAAGGAAGTGGTTATAATCTGAGAAATACCTGAAATTAAATTTTATTAGCTATCAGAAAGACTTAAATACACTAGAGTGACAAAGAAGGAAACCACCAGGGACAACAGCATTGCCATCCCAAACTATGCCCACAGTGTGCGTATGAAACAGGAGAACCACCCAACATTGCCAAGCAGGTTTGGTCTCCAGCTTTCCAAGCACATCATTGCAACAAAAACTTAAACGTTCTACATGTAAATTTCCAGCAGGAACGAGACTGAAGAGATTCTTCTGATACTAAACTACATAAAGTTTGTTCCTCCAGCCAGCTCCAGCCAGGTAGATTCCAGCCCAGCTTACAGAACACTGAGAAAAGCCTTGACATTTGTTGTGCAAGCTTTAACTATTGCTGAAACTTTAACAGGCCTTCACTGAAACCCTCCAGCACATAAAATTCCTGCATGCTTAAGCAGGTCAGTCACTCCATCTCCACCAAATTCTATTAATGCTAATAAAAATGCACAACTATTATCACACTACTGCCAACTTATCGAACTTAAAAGGTCACCTTCGTGTTTAGTTTTAAATTTAAAAAAAATAATTTGCTTTGGGTCTTTGTTAACAAAGTTGAGGCTCTCAGGGTTTACTGTGTGCCTGCTAAATAGAGCAGCTGTAAGAACCACAGCTCAATTCAGCTGTATTTGCTATGTAGACAAGATTATTTATTGTCAACAAATAAAACCAGATTTTACATCTTGGGCATACTGCATGGCAATATTTATGTTTTAAAATTCTGCAAGCTGACACCATTAATATACTCTGTCTTGGACTTTGTTTATCAGGATTGTAAGGATTAAAAAAACAATAAAATAATTGACTAATAGCTTAGGAGCCCAGAGTCAACAGTTTTAAAATATAGCAGCAGAAATAGTATCCATAACTATATCATGGCAAATTAAATTTCAGATCAGTATTATCTACACTTTTTAATGTTCGTTTTAATTCTTTCCACATAAATTCCACAGGGCATACATCACCCGTGTGTCAGTCCCTCTTATCATTTTTTACTTGACTTTTTTTATTGCCTTTCATCACTTTCTCAGTTATGCTTTCTTCTTGAAAGCCCAGGTCAGAGCAGCTGCGGGAGAGGAACACAAGCATCATACCTCTTCAGCCAAGCGTTTCACCCAGCCAGCCAGTTGTGAACAAAGTAGACTGGCAGCTCTGGATTTAAGACAAGTCATAACAGAAGGGAGAAAGAACAACTCCAAAATCTACTGTCAGTAGGACCAAGGCAGTAACAAAAAAATATATATAAAATATTAAGTAATCATCTTAGACACATTAGACACATACTCTCCTTAAAGCATCAAGGAATTACACACGTGTGTGTGTGTATTTTTACAAATTCTAATAGGCAGCAAATTTCTCGTTCTTATCCCATCACTGAAAGCCATATACAACCAAACCACATTTGGAACCCTAACAGTTCACTTAGCTAAGATTTATTTACTTGAAATGCACACTATATTTAGATAACATTTGTATCTTGAAAAGAAAAAGCAAGTTTCCACTGCCAAAGAGTGCTAAAATGATCTATCTAAAACACTATTCAACAGTAAGCAAGACTTTGAATGACTGTCAGTGAATAAAGACAAATATTTCAGCAACATCCATTGGGAGGCATTACAGAATACAACATTCAAATTAATCTTTCTATTTTTATTACAGTCTTTATATTTTAAAGAAAATTAATTACCCTTGCTGTTAAGGGCTATAATGTATCATTATTACATGAGCTACTACAAAATACACACACTGCTACTGAAAAGCCTCAATAACTTTCACTTAATTTCTTTGTACGAGGTTCATTAAGGCAGACAGACAGACACGTTATCGACACATAAAAACCACCCTTAAAACCTCAAATTACTAGGAAGTTCCTTCCAGCCTAGTGATAGCTACACACAACCTGACCACTCACAGAATAAGTTTCAACATGCTAAACTAGAATTTGTATTAGCAGATAAATGTAAGCTTCAGAAAAATTTTTATCTTTAAAGCACCACCATTTCCTCAGACAATCAACCTACGTGAAACAACTCTTTTATGAAATAAATACAACCAGCAGCTTCTGGAGACCAGGTAAGAGTATCTGCAGTAGAGAATCAGCTCACACCTTATATACTCGAGAGGAGTTTCAAGATAGAAAAATTTCAAAAGCATGCAAAGAGCAACATTAAGAAATGGACTCAAATCACACAGCCCTAGCAAACCCATTGAGCAAATATTTTTAGTGCATTCAAAGGCTATGACAAAGCTTGCAAAAACAAGTCCAACGATTTTTCGAGCAGATTTTAAGACTAAAAGGTACCTATAGTTTGTACTTATTGGTACATACATATTTTTATTTTTTCATCCCCATAACAATGTTACTCACTCAGTTGTACAATTTTTCATGGACAAGTTTTGACAACAAAGTTCATTACATAAGTTCTCCAAAACAGTATCAAAAATCACACAATCAACAACACTGTTCAATTTGTCTGCTTTTAAAACATCAACAAAGAGCCTACTTGTTTAAATAGTCAACTGATTAAACAATCTTCACCATGTGCTTTCCATTTCCACAGGAAGAAAAATTTACTGCACTGCCTAAATGGTTTGTTTAGTTGCATACTGAGATATTAAAACAATTATAAAGGCTCCACAAGGGTGTAGTAACTTTTGAGACACCCTCTAGTAACTTCACATTTCCACTAGCTAAATCATAAGTCTTACTATTTGGTCTTCCATAAGCATAAGCCACTTCCAGAGTTTTAACCATATAGCACATCTTGCAAAAAGACAGCCTGGATCGTGAGTTGACCTTGGCCAGAATCTAGAAAGTGATTTCCAACAGCTTTTAACTGCTCTTTTAAAAAGGCAATTGATTCTTTTCTTGATAGTAACTCTGGAAGCACCTGCTCATCCATTTCACTTCTATTCACTTGTATTTCTTTGATTTCATAAATCAACCACCCTCTGCCTCCCCCCACCAAAAAAATGATGCCAAGCTCATTTTAGTCTTCTCTTGCCATTCCAACTGGCCAAACACCTCAGAACACAGATTTTATATTTCAAGGAGATAAAATCTATTCATCTCTCCATATTTCCTCATCTTCCTGAGAGATAGGGCAGCGGCCATAACTCTGCTGGACTGCCTGGCACTGCCTTGACTTAGTCACAGAACTAATGTTTAGAACTGTAGTTAACACTTTATATTATGTCAACACAGTAATTTTAAAATCAGAGCAGGCAATCTCTCTCTGCGGACACCTAGGCTGTACTGGATATGACAAGTGGCAACTCTCACTGTGTCTGTAACTCTACATAGAGATCTGAAAATAATTCACCTTGAAGTCATCATGGGGAATATAAAAGAATGGAAAAACACTGTAGCTTATTTGCCCTCTGATATTTACACTCTCCTGAATTTTCATTACATACATGCAAACAAAACACATCTTCAAAAGCCTTACTCCCTAGCAGTTCTAGAAGCTCAAAAATTAAACCCCTCACCACAGTCAAAAGAGAAACATGTAAATCTGTATAATAAGGAACACGCAATAGAAACATAAAACATTGTACTTACAATCTAGTTAACTTCTGTGTGTTCTGAAAAAGCAGCTCTGGAAGAACTTGCAGTTTATTCTTGTTCAGACGCCTAAACAGTTACAATTAAAATAAGAAAAAAAAAATTAGATTATCTTCGAATTTGAGAATCTTACTCTCTCATGCATAAACACATGAAGCTCCCATTGTATTAAACCTTACGCTACGAACTCAGCATAGAATGCTTCGTGTATCTTACTTGTACACGAGCCAAACAGATCATGCCATCTGTAGACCACCTGCCTACGTTCCTGAGGTAGGGAGTCAAGCGACAGTCACCATAAAGTTTGAATATTTTAATATGGATGAGTACACAAGTATTTCTAAAAAAGTTTTCTTCCAGATGCCTACTAAGAGTGAATCAAGTAGCCTCATGGTCAGCTTTACAGCTCGGGGGAATAGTTACCACAAGGTATATGGATTTTCTCTCTTCTCCTAAAAACATAGGCACAGTAAATTAAGTCACTTGACCAACTGAGATCATGTCCAGATCAACTTGGAATTCTACAGTAAACACAGAAGAATTGCCTTTTTTGAAGAATTAACACTTCCCTTCGAAAATATGAGCACTGCTGTAGAACATCTGAACACATACCTAACCACACAACTGCACGCTGATTTGAAATAGAATTTTCATCTTTTAAGATTCTTCCAAACACATTTTAGAGAACAGCTAAATGTTCACACTTGACTCCATTTTACTGGCTCACAGGGAAAAGTTTTGCACTCATGACCACAAGTTGTCAATTTTAAGAAATCAGCTGTTACAAGTTACTCCAGACTAGAAGCTTTAGAAAGCATTAGCTTCCTTTCCCTGGTAAAATGCAGGACAGCCCTCCATAATCTAAAAGCAGTTCTACTTGTAAGAAACAGTCTTTCCCTACAATCCTTTTTTTGTTGTCTAACAAAGAGAATCGCTTGCTTTCACAGACCTAATGAATGTTATTTACATAATGAAGTTGACCTCATGTAATTACACCCACATCCACCACTCAAAATAGGAAGCTGAACTCTCATATATGTTCATATATAAGCTTGTATTTATGCCTCCTTTGTTCCCAAACTACCTTAGAAGTTACCTTTGATAAAATCTACTTCTGCTGAAGTTTTTATCTCAAAAGACACTTGGAACTTGTAGAAACCTATTGATACTTAGCACCCAATATCTGGTTCCAGTTTTCTTGCACACTGAGCAATTTTGCTATCAGAATTCAAGAATTTTTTTATTTGAAAGGCCTTCCCCAGAGATCAAACTAATGTGGGGGGGTTTCATATGGCAGAGTTTTCATATGGCTACCATATGAACACGTCTTGCAAGATAAAGGGGTGATGGAGGCAAGAAGAATATTAACTTCTCTTTCTGACACCTAGAACAGATCAAAGGCTGCTTCTGCAAGCTTGCTTACAGAACCCAAGCATTACACATGCCACACGCTAACTTCAGCAGATACAAATACTGGTTATTTCACAGTGCTGTTATCGACTACCCCATTACATTTCTGAAATAAAGAACAAACCAGAAAATGAAACACTGAACAAGAACATGAGATACTATACGTTAGTTTGCATTTGGGAAGTTCCTTTTGAAGTGGATTCCCTTACCCATGTGGAATTTCACACTTGTATATTTAAACAAACAATCCTGTTTAAGTTAAGGTTGATACTAATAGACTACTCAACCCTCATCAGATACATGTTTTGAGTTAAGCATGTTTATGCTCTAGAGCAGTTGATGTACTTATCAGAATGAAATACAATGAAAAAAATTGCTCATGAAGACAGGAAGCTTAGCACTCATCAGCTCCACCCTCATTCATCAAAACTGCGTCACTGCTACTCGGAAAACACTAAACATGTTGTGCTTATTTGTCCATGAGAATGAAAAAGGCTGCCAGTGAAATCTATCTACTCCACAGAGTTGTCTAATATTTACTACTGCGTCCGATCGTGACTTCAACTCTCACAACATACATGCAATTATCCACCATCATTCCAAAGGCATCTGATTTATCTCAAAGCAACATCCGGGGGATGTTTAAAGGATATTCTCATCTCTACTTGCAAGGATTTCACAAATGCGGAAGTTTTGCTTAAAGGTTGCTTAGTTTCTGTGGCTTAAAAATCAGATGAAATTTCTAGAACAGGAGGTTCCACACCAATCCGCAGACAAGAAATAATTTGCAGTAGTATTTTTGTAGTAAGCCTTTCGGTACTAACAAAAACTTGTATTTTCAAGGTCATAAAGTTTGCAACCTGTAAAGTCGAACCTCTAAAACTTCTTAAAGGAAATAAGAAGCGAACATCAAGTTCCCCCCCCCCCAAATTAATTCCAACTGAGAAGATCAAGCATTTTCAATTATTTCCTGTTATTTGTAATACACTGCCCTAATCTGTGATGGATCAAGGACCAGGTTTGCAGTTGCTTTTTAAAATTCTCATAAGAATTTTAAGATTTCACCCTAATATTACCTTAGTATTGAGTTTCCTTCAAACATTACATGAAGTCCAGAGAAGGACAGTTAAGTAGTTCACATTGTGACCTAGTGTTCACTAGCACTAAACATTTCATACTGGTCTGAATTTATTAATACTTTTAACATTGTTATAAATGAAGTGTTAGTCTTTCTCTCCTGCAGCACTAGCAAGCCAAATCCATCTATCAACACCAATAACTTGGTGATATTTTTCCTCCACCTTAACTCCCATAAGCTTGCTTTTCAAAATAACCCATCCATACAGGTTAGTGCTCCTGCACTGTTCTGCACAAGATCCTGTCCTGAGAACACTGAAGGGGCACAGTACCTCTGTCTCAAAGAGAGCTTGCAGCTAGTAAGGCAAGGCTATGTTAGTAATTGCTCAGTCTGAGGTAACTAGAAACATTTGAAGAGTCCACGGCTACTGATGTCTCGGTTCAAGTTGCGGGACTCTCCAAACATCCCTTCCATCATGCCCTAAGACTTCCTTCAAGTTGGAATGTCTGCCAAAAGTCATTTTATTCATAGCTTGATTCTCAGGGGAACTCAGGGAATGAACAGGGGTTTGTTCCTCTTGAACATCACCTACTGTATTGCAATAACTACTATGGCAATACTCACCTAAACATAAGACTAGATCACCTCATATAAACTTAAATGTATCCTGCAGCAAGCATGTCATGCTTCTATTTATCATGTGCCGGAAAGCCACCAATCACCCATGAAAAATCCCAGTTACACTTCTTGCTCCTCCTTCCTGCACTTGAGGGAAAGGCCATTTCTCAAAGGCCAAATTCTCAATACAGAAGTATCAAAGTACAAGACAGGATGTTTTTAAATCCTATAGAAGAGACATAGAAGTGTTTAAAAATTATTTAATGAAAAGAGCAAATGTTCTGAATGGTCATTTATAAACACTGCTTCCTCCAGTTTGACAGGGAGGTGCCAAACACGAATGAAATGTAGTGGAGTAGTTCCTAGCACATCGTTTGACAAGAACTTCACTTGATCCTCATCTCTCCTAAGCTCTAGGACAAATAAGGAAACTTGAAGTGCAAGGTGAGGCAAACATGAGGAATGCCAGCACAGGGCAGGGCAAGCTCTAATGTTGCTCCTCCTGAGGGGAGCTTCACAGCACAGCCTGAGCACGCTTCAAGGAATCCCTTGTGCAGCAGCCCCGGCACACACGACAAGACCCAAAGAGTGGTACAGAAATTCAGGCCTAAGCCTGTTACCTCTAAGAGCTTTTCATCATCATATCACTGCCTAAATCTTAATTCTGTCAGGCCTGTTTAATTCTAATGATAACAGTATTTCTGCTTTTAGAACAAATGCCTAGGAAAAAGTGAAGCCATATTATTACAATAAAATAAACATGGTGTGCAAAAAGTTGATAAATAAAATGAGGCAAAATCTTGTGAAATAATTTTGTGGACACTGGTCTTGTGATGGCACTGCATAACAAATACAGACAGCCCTGATTCTAAAGTACTTACTTACAGTGCAAGTAACATCAAGATACAGGACCTGGAAACTTGATTTCAAAGCCAAGCCATTTTTTCATCTGCAACTAGCTACCTCATGAAGGAATGACAGGTCAGTTTTGTCCATCTGAACAGATTCACAGCGCGCCAGAATTACAGAAAATACTATTTACATCTTCTCACAAGCAAAATCAGTCAGATTTTGATAGTCGCACCAAATCCTTTGCACTGTTCAAAAGGGAAACACCACCTGAGACTCACAGCACACTCCAAACGAAAACTTCGATGTGTCCTCTTCTCTCACATTGGAAACACATCCACCAGGCAATCCACGCACATGTGGCACCAACTACCACCAGACCAGCGCTGAGGTACACCCAGAGAAGGGAAGGAATCTGAGGCACAGAGCCAGACCAGATCTGGTCCAGGTTATTTGACCTGGGACTGCTAGATGAGAACACAGTCTCTGAAGTATTTTGAATTGAATGTTTTACAGCTAATAAGACCAGCAAAGTATTCCAGGAATTCGGCGCACTGGGCAGAGTGATGCATAATCATCTAATGCCACAGAACAGATGAACTGCAGTGCTGGATCAGGAGCAGCTCTGGATGTGCACAGCGTGGTGTCCAGACTAATAAAACCTCCTGGAAGCTGAAGAACTGTGCAGAGAGGCTCTCCAGGAGCCTATCAGCTCTGGCAATACCTGCACTGAGTCAAACTTATTAAGTCTGATGAGACACATGCTGACTGTACAGGCAATCTCTGTAGACTGCAACTCCCCATATCTTCCGGACTGCTTTAACCACTACTACACCTGGGAAATAGAACTTTACACCTTATGTTTTGTTATCAAGACCCCAGAAGTGACCCACAAAAGTTGACCAACCACCAGCTCTGCACAGTAGTTGTCGGAGTGTAAGCAATGGGCTTCCAGGAGTCCACGCATCACCTCTAAGGCATCCATGTAAGACCACCACACTAGCACAACATCCTCCCTCCTAGGCTCAAATTTATATTCACCTATGCTTCAGTTGGAAGATGTTTAGAAAGCTGTAAAAAATAACAGCTAGAAACCTCTACTTCTAGATGCAGGAATTCAATACAGAAGTGATCTCCTGTTTCTTCTAAAATTACTTTAAATCATTGCCACACTTTGTAAGATTGCTTAGAAAATTGAAAAATTCAGTCTAGGGTATAAGCTTATGTTTAATTGTTTGGATAAAATACAGTTTCATCCTCTCAAAAATCTCTCATATAGACCCAGGCACCTAAGTCATTCAACTCTTCTAATGACCTTACACAGGAATACAGAATCAAAACTTCAGTGCATGAAGTACTGGAGTATTGCAGGAACACTTAAATAAAATGTTTAACGTCATGTATAATGGTGATTGTAATATCATATATATGCATAATATCTCTGCCCACCACAATAGTTTTGACTGCTTTAGGTAATAAAACTTCATACTTCCAAGATGTGCCCCTAAGTTTTTAATAAGAGTAATTCCTTCCTTCAGCTCTGCAGACAGCAAGACATAGTAGCATTATTTTGTAAAATACATATCCCAGGTTGTTGACTTGTTGACTATTATTCTGGATATTGCATGAAATTATTTTCAAGGCAGATATATAATACTATAGGCATGAAGCAAAAGAGCTACACTGAGAGCTTGCCTCCAAGAAGGTAGTTAAACACTGGTGAGCTATATTCTGAGAGACTCAGTTAACAGTCTGGTTAAAAGGGCTACTTCACTGAAACAATACTAAATCACTTAAAAAGGGAGAGGGGAAAACAAGCAAGTCACAAGTAGGATAGAAAGAAACACTGAGAGAGAGACCAAAAAACAAGCAAACAAGAAATAAATAAAAACGTTTTCAGAAAACTAAAAGCCATGAGGCTTGCCTATTCTTCCCTAAAGACAACCCAAGTCTTCCACTGCATTGCCAGGGACTGCACACTGCAGCTAACATCACACAAGACTTTTGCAGGTACTGGGCTGCAAGTTAGTCTCAGGCACATAAACCCAACTAGTTTTAACCCTTCCTCTTCTTTCTAACCTCTTAACTCTACTTGACAGAAGCCATCTGAATTTGTTACTCAGCTGATACTTACATCTGCCTGGTATTCAGTGCCCAAATGGCAGACACATATCATTCATTGCAAGTAAAACCTAAAAATCTGTTTCCTTGTGTACCCCTTCAGCTCATGCACACAAATAGCAGTCTCCAACTTGAAAATCACTTCTCAGGAAGCAGACACATGGAAACACCAACTCAATGCTCCGTAGAAATTCACACAGCAAGTGTAACAAATTCTTAGAAGAATAATGGATACCACAATTACTTCTTTGTATAAATCCATGGTGTATCCACATGTTGAAAGCTAGAAACTTTTGGAATTTCCACCTCAAAGGATCCATGAGGTTCAGAGAACGAAGGCAACGATCATCTGAGTTATAGAGCAGCTTCAGTATTGGAACAACTTATCAAAGACACTCCTCACATGGAAAACAGCTGAGGGAGAACACACTAAAGGCCTGGACATTTATGAAGCAAGGGGAGGTGATAAAAAACAGTTCTCATCTTTTATAACGTAAGAAAAAACTTGGCAGTATCAAAACATTGTTGGTAGCTTCAAAAAACAAACGGGAGTTCATTTTCCAACACTATAAAGTTAAATTGTGTAACAGCTGATTGCACATCATTAGTTACTAGCTTGTGGTATACAAGACAAATAAGAAAAAATATTAAGTAATATGAACTACAAAGGTCCAGTTAATGGTTCAAGTCATCTCAGCCACAATATCATTTATATGTTTCTTTTTCTTCATTTGCTCTTCCCTAAAGAGTTTTAATTGGGCACATACTAGCTTACTCACATTTAGGGTCTGAGCTAGGATGGCCATTATCCTTTGGCAGGTTTTTTGTTTTGGTTTCGTTTTTGTTTTGTGGCTGTTTGGTTTTTTTTCTTTTTAGACCAAAGCACTTGTGTTCCAACTCTGATACCCTCAACATGCCTCCATATATAAGGTCTTCTGCTCCTCCTAGTTACACTGGATGCTGACCTCTATTCTACTACAAATACATAATGTCTATAATTCACAGCTTTACAGTGTTACAAATCACATTTTCTTGCTTTATGATTCAGATTAGCTAAAGGCAGGTTTATTTCAACTGTGAGTTTTAAATGTCACCAGAAGTATATATGCAATATTGTCCTCCAGTTTATTACTACTTTCTTCAGGGTAGCCACCTACAGCAAACACACCGTTTAAACCAAGGGCAAGCTCACTTGGTCACTTCCCAACAATATTTTGCTTATATACATAACAAGTGCCCGTTTCCCCCCATCTTCCAGCAGCCTACTGCCCACTTAAGGGTTTCTATGTCCTGCAGGCAAAGGGATAGGAAACAACTTCCATGTCAATCACCGACTATCAAGGGCCCTTAAAAAAAACAATGGGGAAGTTATTAACTGTGAAATTCCTACCTTCCTGGCTCCAACCAGGCTAACAATATTTCTTCCTCTGTCTGAAACTTAGCTATTAAGATTCCCTTGACTATTAAAAAGCAGCATAAGAACCAACCACTAGAGCTTGAAAAGATGCAATACTACCAGCCTAAAGCGAAGATGTTTATCAGAACCATTCTACGAAATAAACACAGGAAAATACCTACACTTTACAAGGGTTATTTTTACCTTGATTATATTTTTGATTTAGTCCATTTCCTGGCTTCTGCTTCATTTCTGGATGTGTAAAGAATCTCAATATTGATAGGAAAAACTTTCAAGTTGTTTTCAAGCCAGAGATTGTGCTTTCCTGGAGAGGAAACTTCTTTGGAGCTCTACCCCTCACATTTACACAACTGGAAGGGTTTTGTTTGGGTACTGTTAACACAGAGTTCGACTCACAAGAAAAGCAAACTGGAGCTATAGCTAATCTATATCAAAAGCCTGATGACTATGGACAGAAAAGAGTAAGATGGATATGGAAGCACAACCATAACACAGCAAGAAGCCAGCCAGTAACTTCCCAGGTCTTTACCCTTCCCACAAAAGGAGACAGTTGAATTATGACAAAATAACTATTTTTTTTTATCTGCCACTTCAGCCACACATATTAAAGACTTGAATTTGATCAGTTTACAACCATTTTTATCTTTTTTCAAGAACATAAAACAGATTCTTTGATATGGCAAATTATGAAGCAGAATGTAATTTCAACAACCACAAAGGGAAACACCTCTTACATGCAGAACATCCCTTCCTTCTCAAGGCTTGTGTCACCATCAGACGACTTCAGAAAGTTCACAAGAACTTCAGGGTTCAGAAGTCAAACAAATAGGTAAAAGAACATTTTAAATATTGGAGGTACATGCATTCCTTACACAATTAACTTGGAAATGATTTAATGGAATCTCAATTGTCCTTGAGTTTTTTTTCAGCACATGCATCATTTTCTCAGTGAGTGAATATAATTTTTTCTATAATCTACAATATAGAACAAGTAGATTTAAGGTACTGTTTTTTAGAGTGACTTATTTACACAACAGGTGGACAATTACATGCTTAGTGTGGGTCTGACAGAGTAGCAACATTACCAGGTTATACCATTTAAAATGTTTTGCAGTATTATTCTTATTAAAGTTATTCTTGCCAATTACTAAGCACACTCCACTCAAAAGTTTAGGCTGATACACAGGCTATGATGTAAACTGTCCACTTCACTACTATCTCGTGGAATGTAGCAACTATCTAGTTTTAACCCCACGAATGTGTGATACCCATTGGCCTCCAAACTCTGCGTTTGCTTTTCTACTGGCCATCAACAGCTTTACTACCAAAGTACTACACATTTGTCATGAAAGAAGTGTATTCCTTACCACACAACTTTAACAACTTTCAAGTTTGATTTAACATCTATATTGGTCCTACTACCTGCTATACAGCTCATTCGCCAAGAGAAAAACCAAAATTACAATGCTTTTCAATTTTTACAACAAGTAGCTTTAAGGGAGGAGTCCTGATACTTCAGCCTTCACTACCCAGAAATGACCACAGTAACCTTGGGTTCACTCCCCAATTTTGTCATTTATTTTATTTCCCACTCAAAACATCTGGGTCTCATTTTTGGCAATAAACAAGCTAGCTTTTCTCCTTTGTTATTAAGACTTGTATGGCATTGTCCTTGGAGAACAGCCTCAGGGAACATCGTGTAGTTGAAGTAGTTTCTAAGAGTTACTTTAGAGGAGAAGCAGTTACATCACAAGCTTGGGTGGAACCAAGAAACAATAAAACGGAATTAATGCATAACAGGAGACTCAGACAGAAAGACAGGAGTTACTGAACTCTAAGGAGTTACAACTCTTTCTCTGTTAAACAGCAGTGACTGGGAAGCAGTAAAACGGGAGCACAGTCAATTTCACTCAATGGTTTCACCAGAAAATCCTATTAGCATCAAGAAATATGTGGTGGCCATTAACGTAACTTCTTCCTTTGCTTTGTATCACTTCCTTTTTGTAAGGGAAAACAGTCAAGAAAGAGCACCCATTAAAAAAGTCAACTTTGTCCATTACTTTCTGTCAGCACCTCTTTGTATTACCACAGGAGGAAACAGAGCCAGACGATACATAATGGAATTCCAATACGGCTGCTCCGAGGAAGCCCAGTCCAGCCGTGTTACAGGGTTACAGCGTGGAATAACTCAACTGCTGCATTTCCGTGACATGGTAGTACAGAACTGCTTCCAAAATCTGTGGGAGATACCACTGCATGCCGCTAAGGGACTGATTTCTGAAGGAAAACTGTTTACAACAGTTACAACTTTGAGATGCCTTCTTACAAACATAGCACACTGGGTGGTCCTGGTTCACATTTTCCAAGCTGTCAGAAATAATAACCTTCATTATTAACTTGGTTAGACTGAAAAATATTATCTACTGTCTATCATAAGCAGACTACATTTCTTTGTACAAAAAAACCAGCATACAAACTGGTAGTTCTCTAACACTTTCTAGTTTTCAATATGAGAATCCCTCTTCTCTGTGTGTGTGTTTAAGGGTTTGTTCATGTGAAAAAATCCAACATGAAGGCAGAGGCTGGAGCCACTATGTAAGCATTATACACAGATGTCCTCTGGCTAGGAACAAACTAGTAACATAAGCAAACGAAGCATGAGGAACAGGTTTAAATTTCAGCGCTTTCCCAAAGCCAACATGAAGCAGCAAAGAAGGTCTAGTACCACTGATGGATGCACTGGAGACTGAGATCAACACCCACACAGAAATGGACAGAAGTGTTAGTACCAGCTTAACTGAAGAAGGGAACAAAGAATCTTAATATCAGAGAGTGCTTAATTAACGGCATCAACAGCAAGAAAACCCTACAAGTCCAGAAATATCAAGCAAAAGCACATTAACAAACTCTTAACTCGGTACCATATTTGTAAAACCAGTTACATTCATGCAGGTAGTTTACAGCTGCCTTTATCAGCCTTTAACATACAAGACTTCACCATTTCTCTTAACTATCATTCAAGTAAATCCAGAAAAGCTCGATCACTAAACTCTTTAATATAGAGACGTCCTCTGCAGAACTCATCTGTTCCTCAGCTTCTGCCATGTCTTTAGTAAGCAGTTTCATTTCTAACTTAAAATAAAATCTAGGAAATCAGACTAAATCTTCCAATTATTGAATCTTTAAAACCATAACACAGAATGAGGAAAAACACATTACTTGCTCATTATTCCTCTGTGGCCTATGTGAAAACAGTACAAGTTGATGCAAGGAACATAAAGGATCTTTTGCAGTATCCCTACATGTCACCATTTTTAATACTTCATCAATTTCTGTAAAGCAGTAAAATAGATTTGTTTAAAGCATTTTTTACATCAAAGAGTAATCTCTCCAGGTCAGGGCTAAAACCCTATGAAGACAGCAAAAAGAAAATGTTAGTGTGCACATCTTCAAGCCACATTGCCCCTGCTGACAAGTCTTAGAAGTTTATATTAATCAAACTAACCATTTCCAGAAGTCAGAAATAGCTGTGAATAATTAGCAAGAAAACTTGCAAGTAGTTCTACTATGGCAATTTTTACCAGAAGAAATAGAACACTGCTTCCATTTGATCTGTTTTAATAACTCGATACCAGCCCAGCTCACCACACCTCTCCATATATAGTAAAGAATGCTTCTGTGGCAACGTGCTACTCCTTCCTCCCTGGGGCTATATGCCAAGCAGCACTATTCAAATAGGAAGACTAGCAGAATCATCTCCTGCCTGAAATCAGACTGGATGCTTAACAAAGGATACGTCCTCCAAAGCCAACAGAAGAACTACACGAAAATAATTAAGTGGAACAAAGCGCACACTGTACACTTGACTTACATTTGAGAGCCAAAAAGCAGCTTTTATGGCTGCTTTATCACAAGTCTGGGGGAATTACCTATCACAACTCCTTCAAAGAACATTTCCTCACTAGGAAACCACAAGGGGTAACCAGACACAACACCCCAGTGTCTTAACAAAAGCTCTTGCCTAAAAATTGAGTGCACCCACTTTCTCTGATAATGACCTCTGATCCACTTCCACTTTCCTAGAAAGTTCTCAAATGGAAGGGGTCGTTTTCCCCGAAGTGCTTCGGTACCTGGCAGTTCCCATTTTTCTCTTGCATTCCTAATATACGTGGGATATAAACACAGAGTTATATAGCTATGTAATTATTAAAAACAAAAATTAAAATGTATACATAATATCCGTAACAACTGCATGAACCCCCAGATTCTCTCATGATTTTCATATTGTAACACCTTGAAACAAAGGGAAAGATCTAGAGAAGGAATCATCTCCCAGCAGCTGAGAACGTAACACTAACAAAGTTAACCCTAAGCCAACATGAATGAGTTTATTCCATAGTGAAGGCTGCAGCTTCAGGTGAGCTAAAGTTCAATGGACACAGTTAAAACAGAGCTGTGCCCGAGGAAAAGTAGAGGAACAAGACCGTCCTGGTGCAACCAATGACAGCAAGTCTTGAAGACATACATATTCATATATTCTCCAAGAAGAGGAATATGCTAAGTACTTCAAATTCATCATCATTTCATTCATGAACAGGATTCTTTAAGGACTGCTGTGCTTGACAGCACAAAGTTCAGCCAATAACACTTAGGGTATTTCTACGATGGCAAACAGTGAAACTCCTCTATTTGAGGAACCTCAAAGAGGTAAAACTCTTGAGAAAATTACTTAAGCTAAACAAAGTTCTTCCCAATTATTCCAGAGCACTGATGAAGCAGTTCTTGCCCAACAGTAACAAAGACCTTTAAGCATTTCCCACAGATTCTGGAGAGATGACAGCTAAATCCTCAAGTGTTTTGCTTAACCAAATACTCCCATAAATCCTCATCAAGTATAAAAAAACCCTGCTAAAATCAAACAAACAAGCCACAGGAAAAAAAAAATGTTTAAAACCTCTGATGTAACGTTCAATGCTGATCAGCTATTCCAATTGAATGATGGGTACACTGTAGCAAAAGTTTTGTTACTGCATTTACTTTACAGCCATCACTTGCAGAAGCTTAAGAATCATGAGGTTACAGAACCTCTTGTCTAGATAAATGAGACCCAAATTTGTTTTTCCATGAGTTCTTATGGGTCAAAGACCTGCTATAAAAATGTTTTTGATGAAGTCAGGCTCGTTTATTTTCATGTCGTTAAAATAAACATCTTTGTTTTGTAGCCCTGGTCAGCTGCACTAACGCAAACCAAACCCAATTCACTGCAGCATGCATGCTGCTTTCTGCCTAGCTGCCCTTTGCCTCTCCAGCACTACTACTGTGGTTGGATTCCTCCTGTGCAGACCTACTGACAGAGCTGCTAATGGCATCCTTCAAAAAAAGAGGTGCCAATTTTTTATTTTTATTTTCCTTCATCGCTTTACAAAACAAAAAACATTTGGCTGTCCAGCACTGGCTGAATAATACCTAACTAGATAATTCGGTGCTACAGCCAGACATCGTCAACTATGAAATCCGAGGCCATCAGGGCCCTCCAGGAGCCCACGGTACATAAACACAGTTACTGGGAAGGATCATTTTCCCAAATGCATATACCCCATTAGAACACCAAACCACTACACTGCTACAAACCTACACAACTTCAAAGAACCATTCTAAGTGGTTTCTTCTAACTCCTATATTCGCTGAATAGTCCCCAAAGGGTAAGTGACAGCTACTGTCTCATTTAAAAATTTACTCAAACAGCAGTCCTATAAAAATAAACACAAAGAAATTCAGTTGTTTACTTCTCTTAGAGACAAGAGAGGGAGAGATTAATCTTTGAACTAATTCATCACTACTACGCACTTAAAACTTTTTTTGCTAAAGGTGGTCCAGTAGAAACAGAAAGCAGCAGGTAGTGCAGGGGACTCACAAATCATCAGTTAATCAAGGCATGCACTTGCTCCTTTTTACCTGTTCTTCCCATTTGATGTGGAGTATAAAATGCATTCCTAGGTTTTGAGTACTCTTCCTTTCTGAAAAACAGCCTGAATTCTTCAGGCTCAAAGCTGAAGTGATACCTCAGCCCTGTGGTACAGCTTTTGAAGAAAATTTAATGAGTTCCTCTGAGTATCTGCTGACCAAACTTGCAGCTACAGTTTTCATTACCCAGTTTTTTCAAACATGTGCTGTCCTGTCTTACACTTGGGACAGGACAGCTTCTCAGAGTTTCAAGTTCCACCAGTATCTAAAGTGGCCAACAGCTGATTGTTAGAAAGCTTTACTGGAGCAGGACCATGGCATCAGCATCACACACAGCTGGACTGTGCTCTAACAGCAGCAAAAGATTACCAAAGAAAGGCTACAATTGAACGTGGCACTAGGTAGGTAATCAACAACATTCAGAAGGAGATTAATGATTTTTTTTAATTATTATTTCAATAATGTTAAGATCATCCTAAAGTTTTAAGTACACTTGATTTTGGGACATATATTTACTCCTTTCACTATGCATGAGAAATGATGCACCATTACCGGACAGCATCATTGAACTGCAGTCAAAACACAGTAAAATCTTCCTGAAAAATATAAATGACAGAATACATTATTCACTATATGAACTGGATGTCTGCATTAAATAGGCGCTACTTTGAGAATTTTATTCCAACCTTAAGTGTTGTGAAAAGCTTGTCTCTATATGGAAAGGTATGTACTGCAGATCTTACAAAACTCCCTTCCAACAAGAACAACTTTTTGGACTAACGGTTGCAAATTCCCCTCCCTCCATAACAACTTCAGATTGACTGTATACTTTAATGGTGGGAACAGCAAAGAGAGTTCTTTTAAATAAAAAACCTGACCATATGTGGTATGTCATTTACACAAACAACTAATATTTCTCTAAATTACTGGCAGTTTAAGTAGTATAAGAAAAAATACTTTTCAGTGAAATCTCCCAGAGTAGGCAGTGCACAGTATTGACAGAGAAGTGAAGTGTGTGAGCCATATCTTGGGAACACTTATTTGGGCTGTTTGAGCCAAGAGCAGCACATAAAGCTGAATCAAAAGCAATACAAAATTAATGAGCTTCCTTCTTCCCTTCCAAGAATTAATAAAGGTGAGCTGTCAGCTTGAGCCAAGATGTGACTTGAGAAGATATAGTGCTCACATTCCTCCCCAATGATGTACTGAGGTGTACTATTCACACTCGCTGTCGATATCTATTTAACTATTTTCTTTTTTTTTATTTGTAGACAAACACACACCACAAATGTATCAAGAGCTACCACGTTTCTGATACTGGTTTTCTCCTGTGTGATTCTGAATGTAAACTGAGGTATCGACCGCACAGCTAAGTAACCCACCACTTGCATCTCGTAGAGCAGTTCCCATCATAGCTCATTAATAAAATTTGTACTTGTTACTTGAGCTTCTCATTATCATTCACATTTCTCAGCCAAGCTACTGATTTTGCCTGAGGTTTTTCTCAAGAAAACCTTACAGGAAACTGGAAGTCCTCGTTGGTGATCTAACCAAACTCCTCTACAGTCAGATACCCAGTGTGAGCTGTTTAGAGGGCGAAGGGCAGCTGCAGATCCACTACGTACCTCTGCTCCAGACACAAAAAACCAGCACAACTCTCTTAAGTGTCTCAGCCCTCTCAATGAAAAAAACACCATATCCCTAATACCTATGTTGTAGGCTCCTTGCTCAGCAGAAGCAGAGTAAAATTTAGGAAAAGATAAGCAGTTCAGTTTATTGCAACAAACAGAAAATAAGAAAATATCCAGTACTGGAACTGACTTCCAGTCCACCCAGATCCAGCTTCCTGTTTCCAGCAGTGCCAGCGTGCAGGCACACAGAGACACATAAGCACAAGGCAAGCATGTATGATGTTCCTCTACCAGCTTTGCTAGCTTGCAACCTTTACCAGCTGGACTTCTCAGCTGGATGAAGATTTTTGCGTATTTAGGGGCCGTCAATCAATGTGTCTTTCACAAACAGAGCCAGCCTTCTCACTACCACCTGTGAACTACTATTTCAGGTTTTTTATGAGCTCCAACATTTTAGGACTTCCCTATACACACCCCCTCCCACTCAACCCCCATTTACCTGTTCTTCAACCCTGAATTACATCTACTGTATTATTTCAGTAACTCAACCTTCTAAGATACTTCTACAATTCCTCAGAGTGGGTCTCTGGATTACAATTGCCCATGAAGTAGTTTACTGAAAGACTATCTAAGTGTGATGAGAGACAGAGTGTCTTGGATCTCAGCCACTTAGAGAGCCAAGTTAATCCTTATCTTGCAGGTTATTTTACAGGTAAGTCCAACAGCACAAGAAGTCAATTCATACAAGTTGCTCTTCAACAAGGAAGAGACAAGCCTTGAGGCTTTGGCTCACAGTTTAGCCAGTCAAATGAGTCAAGCGAGCTCTGAAATGCTTCATCTGACTGGAAATGCTATCTATGGTTTAGAAAACTAGTGCATCTACCTAACAGTAACTGGAAAGATTTCATGGAGAGCTCTGAGGTTATGTTCAGAAAACAGACCATCAGCTCCAGGAACGACACAACATGCCAGGATTAAAGTGAAGGTATTGCTCAGCCCACAACCACACAGAGACAACTCTTTCCCCTTGGAAAAAGGAAAAGCATCGGTGTAGACTAGTTCTTATTTAGCTGAACACAAAAGACAGCAGAATGGCTCTGTGATAAGACACTGAACGTGTGGGGAACAGCGAATCCCTCTGGTTTTGCAACACACAAGAAGATGGCACAAGGCAGAAGATCACAGCGCTCAGACTAGTACTACATGAGTGATAGTAACCATAGAGACCAGTAAAACCTGTAGTAATTCAGGCTCACAAACAGAAAAAAAGCACCTCCTGGGCAGATACCCAAAGAATTGCACAGGAAGATGAAACAGATCACTGTGATGAATTTGCATACAGCCTCAACACGTGAACACTGAGAAACTCAGTGTCTAATGTCTGTGTAAAGAAAAAAGCTAAGAGCTTTTGCTTTGCTTCTGGAACACAGGACGAATTAGAAAGCAAACACAGCTCTCATGATGTCACTTTGGGACAGACGTTCCCTGACATTAAGACAAGAGGTAAAGACAGGCAGTATGGTTTCCTGTACTCTGTGGAAGGAGTAAGGGTATACTCCTCCAGAGCATAACTGACGTAGAGAAGATTCCGCCTTCCCCTAGACTTCTGGTTCCGAGTCAGAAGCAGGACCAAACTGTGGAACTCTTCTTAGGCAGTAAGATGATGAAGGAAGTCATGAACTTCAAAAGCTGCTAATAAGAGGGTGTTGCTGCTATTCTACTGCCATCCCAGTCAGAAAGTTATGCAGATGAAGTACTTAAAATAAGGTGGTCCTCACTTAAGCTGCTACAAGGACACTAAGGCACTTGAAAGGAAAGACCTACATTGCAAGAGAATACAAGTCTTGAAGAAAAGGGTAAAGCTGTACCCATGCAAGTAAAAATAGTCTCTCCAAATAAATTCAGACTCTTCCCATGTATTTTTCAGAGAGCATCTGAAAGCCTTGGCCAAACCCCAAACTGAAGGGTAAAAAGCAACAAAAGTGACTCAAATAATACTATGAATATCCTGCAGTACAGAGTGCTCCCTTTGCCACGATTGTCCCATTGGCATCCAGGAATAACAGCAAAAGCACCCTTCAGATACTCACATCCCAAACATCCCACCTGATCCCATTGGACTTCACACAATGTACAGTCAAACACACACTCATTTCCAAGGCAATGCTAAACTTGCCTTGAAAATGCCA
This sequence comes from Actenoides lindsayi, assembly GCA_025331215.1. Taxonomy (NCBI): domain Eukaryota; kingdom Metazoa; phylum Chordata; class Aves; order Coraciiformes; family Alcedinidae; genus Actenoides; species Actenoides lindsayi. The sequence continues at coordinate 61,051 of WTSP01018545.1, forward strand.
GGTAAAGGACACTGCTTTTTCAGATATTGGTTAGAGGATTTCTTTTTTTAATTTTTTTTTTAAACTGGAATAATTTCTCAGAAGATAGGAGATAAACATTATTAAGAATATTAAATATTAACCACCAATAACAAATATTACTGGAACTTGCAGTCATCAGCCAACGCAGCAAGAGCTCCATAATGCCAGCTCGTAGCTGCAGGCAGGGCAAGAACTAAGCACTACTCTGTTCTTAGAACCAGGAGAACAAGAACACACCTTGAAGTGTTGCAAATGGAATTTCAGTTAATATGCTTTGCCAGCTCCCACAAAGAGTGGTTAAGTTTACAACTGGTCTCCATTAGAAACTGTTCTCCCCTGTATACACAAGATTACATCACCAACACACAGACTAATCTGGGATTAGACAGCACAGGTTCATTTTACCCTATTAACAGTGAGTTACTGCAGTAGTAATTCTGCCCAGAACAATACAGTAACTCTAGTTTTGACATATGATATTCCCTCCTCCTCAGGAGTCAACGGAGGATGCTACCATCTTTGGTATGAACACAAAGAAGTCCACCCCTCCCAAACGAAAAGACAGCAGAGCTTCAAGATGCCTCTAGAAGCCCCAGTTTACCATTCACACAGTCCTTAGAGGGGAAAGGCCAACTGTGAAGAGCTGTCTGGGGAGCAGAGTACAGGCAAAAAGTTGTCGTCTCTCACTCCTGAGCATCACCTGCTCCTGGGGAATCTGGTACTATACCACTACACACGTGGGATCTTGAGGAGGGAAGTGTGCAAGCAATTAAACTGATGAAAAATCACATTACAGCTCAAAAACTATTTTAGCGTGTCTGTTCTCCAGCATTTCCAGCTAAGTTATGATCACCAATTTCCAATTAGATATGTTATCCATAACATCAGAGGGAGATGGAAACATAAAATACAGCTTATTTTTCTGAAAGGTTACATCCAAACTCTCTTCCATATGGCTTCCTAAATGCATAGTGTCTGTCATTCCAGAAAAACAGCTAAACTGCACACACTGCAAACCTCGCATAAACACTATAGATTTGTCCACGCTGCCAAAGATTTGCAATAAGCCTTTGTTTACAACAGCAAAGAACTGTCCAATGCTTTCTTTATTTTGCCCGCTACTCCAAAGCACTTAGCAATCTTTCCACTCAGCACGTTAATTATGGAAGATGCTTTTTGTATTACATGACTTATTTAAAGCCTGTTCAATCACAATTTATGAAATCCAGCTTGTGAAGCATCACATAATTTATTCTTCTCCTTAGCATCTTTGGTGACTAATAGCAATTTTACAGTACACTATGCCAAATGAATACACTTTAATACTTAGAGCACTTAGGAAGCTGTGTACAAAGTCTCAAAGCACAGTAGCATCCCTGAGTTAAAGGTCAAATATAATTTCTATTGTGACCTCTGTCTTAGCACGCACAAAACCAAAACCATACGCGCACATGCTGGGGTTAAAATCTGGAGTCTAGGGTGGTTTTGCCCTTTTTTTTTTTCTTTAAGCTAATTATTTTTCCCAACTTTGAAAAGATTTTATTTGGCCACACTTATACATTTTTCCCCACTCCTCTAAACAACGAAAACATATTTTTAGTGTTTTCAGATGTTGAGATCTTTCATGCTAGCTAAAGACACTAATTTGAGTAGAAAGACCCAGCCATCAGCCAAAGTCCAGTCTTTTGAAGATAATGCAGCTACGTGACAATTTCTGGCAGCTGGCCGTGGAAAAGTCAGGATTGCTTGGTGTCTTATATCCTGCCTCATTTTTCATCTAAACGTGTGACATACATCTGGCTCTGCAAGAAATTTCTGCTCATCTTTTATGCCCACCAATATGTCGCTCTCTTCTTGCTCCTCTTTGCATACGACATTTCATAATCACTTGATCTTATAATCATACACTGCGTTAACAGCAAAGCATACAGCTGAAATGTTAACTGAAAAATCAACTCGGGCATAATACATCATGCCAGGAGAGCGCTGTGTGCGCGAACGGGCACACGCACGCTACTTCAAAGCGCAAAAAACAGAACTAGGAGAAAGGGTCCAAGTCAGATCTTTCACAGTTAACTATTGAGGAAAAAAAAAAAACTGCAGAAGGGAACTAGAAAAGAGAAAGAACCACAGTTTGTGAAACCTTCTGTAGACCAACAGGCACAGGTTGTGGTTCTCAAATTCGTCCTCTGCCGCTGCCCCGGCGGGCAGACGATCGCAGCTGACAACCGGCACTTGCAAGTTGTAGCAGAATGTTTCCCAAGCTTCTTAAACACATACAGAACAGATGCACATACCTGCCCTGCAAAGTCTAGCATTTGACAGCAGTTACTAGTGTATTTTGGAAAGCAGCTCTCTGGAGCCAAAGGAAAGGTGACCCACTGACACATAGGCTCTAAAACCTTTACAGTATTACACTGCACAAGACCACTGCTGCTTTGTCTGAGGCTCAGCAACAGCCTAAGTAGAAGAATTTAGTAAGCCGTATGCACTGGTTACATATGTTAATGTTATCTCTGGTCAGCTACCTCAAACACTAAGCTTTGTTTTGCAATAAGACTATAGAAACTTATCGGAATAAAACCACTAGAACACATCTGGCTTTCTATTGTGGTGAGGATCACCGGTCATTCTCAAGAATTCTCATTCTTAGAACTCAGCTGCACAACTTGCACTAAAATAACTGAATTTTGCTAAGAGGCAATGGTTAAAAATCCTGCATATTTGGAAGGCCATGTACAAACATACTGAAGAAAGAAGTAGCTTCTACTTCCCATATCACTTCTCAATATTGTACTGTCTTTTTAACATACCTTGCACTATGTGCTGCCTTTAACTGATACTGCCAAACTTTAAGGTAATTCACAATCCTGACACTCACCTGCCCTGTACCTAAACGCCTTTAGATGCTCCGTTGGTATGTGAGCATTCATCTCCCAGCAAAAAAAAAAAATAAAAAAAAAAAATCAAGACTGAAATCCAAATAACTAGGGAACTATCAACATGATACTTTTGGTATCAGTGGCTAACAGCTCTCCAGACATTTACTTGAAAAATTATTTAGCCTGTTATGCAGGACTTATCAAACAAAATTCTGCTAATGTACTAAGTTAATAATGATGAATTTGCTTCAATACCCAGACAAATGAAAATATATTAAGCTAAAACCATGCTCACCTCAGGTTATGCCCTTGGAATGATTACCACAGGGCAGGGAGCGGAACAACACACTTCCACCATTACTTCAAATGAAAGACCATTATGGATGGTGTTTTGCCAGGAATAGAAATTATTCCTGGTTTTTCAAGTCTGACCCAATGCAGCTGCTCTGTTTAAAAAGAGGTTAATGACTCCTTTTGCATCCACCTCAGCAGATCAAACAAGAGCATTATTCCAAAATCGAAGCAATAATAGCAATTTTTGTTATTTGAAAGAAATTAAGTGGAAAACATCCAGGTTTTTTTTTTTAAATGCAAGCAGCATACTTTCTTCATTAACATTTTGCAATATTTGACAATACTTAATAAAATAGCTTTAATATTACCTAAAATGTTGCAATTTAGCCTTTGTAAGTTAGGCCAAACTTTCCACAGTTCGTTCTCCAAAGCTTACTGACTCACGGCAAAAAATCCCCCAGATTTATAGTTTTGTCCTAAAAATGATTTAAGCTAAAATACCAAAAAGTTGCAAGTTTCCAGGCCTCCCTTTCGTACTACATTCATTTAGGAAATATTTTAATGACAGGCAATCCTAAAAGAGAAGCAGAGATGCAGTATGTTTAACAGGCCAAGTTAAGAGTTTGCACAGGAAAAAAAAAAGTAAGACTTCCAAACATCACATACTTAGGAACACTATGAAAGCTATCATGTTTCATAACTTCTGGTTTCACCAAATACATTACTTTCATTTCCTAACAGAGCAGACTACAGAAACACAACACACAGTCAACACACATATCAATTCCGCCTACTAATAGTTAGCACTTATCCCAAAGCTTTTCCAAAAGTCATTCCATAGTTTAACTAAATCCTCCTAGATAGACTAGAGATATGAGCAACATTTATGTTTATATATACATACATAGATATAAAATGAACATAAAACTAGGACTTACTAGGTAGGATACTAACTTTCAAAGATAAATTACAAACTGTTTTTTACAGTGCCAGACTATGCTTGATTTAGAAAAATTACACTGATTATATTCTACTGCCCAAGAAAAATGAAATCAGTCATCTGTGGCAAAACTCTCATCCTGAGACTGCTTTCCAGCTCAATATAGGTAAAAATAGGTTATCCTTAGAATTTATAAATCATCTCCCTCATTGCCATAAATGGAGCTTTGTAATTCAAGACAAAAATCCTAAGCAAATTCATTTTAAAAGTTCAATGCACTAGTTAAACAACTGAAATGCAAATCTAATCCTGACATCATCTGCAACAGTTTTAGTACAGCATATGCTCAATATTCCAGACCTCGCAAACAATTTCTAGTGGGAACTTAACTCTCAAAAGCTGTTTTGGAAAACATCAATAAGAAAAATACCAATTCCTACGAGAAATGCCTTGCAGATAACAGAGTTAACAATCGAGATTTAAATAAATAAATAAATATTTAAGAGAATAAGATCTGCTTCTCCATTTAACAGACAGGCATTCCAAACCTGCATGTGATTTTGTTCTGACTAGAATCTCTAACCTCTAACCCACCTCTAAAAAGAATAATTCCCAGAAGTATTTCAGTGTTACAGAGAATTTCTTCTGCTCCCATCATAAGCAGACAAAACTCACCTAGCTTCATGGTAACACTAGACAGGGCACCCATCTAACAGCAGCAATTTGATATTTGTGTATTTAAGTTTATACACTTGAAAGGTCAGTAGTTTTGTAAAAAACAAAGTCTGGATGAAGATACCTCTTATATTCACCTTCTTCAAAACCAGATTTAATTGCCATCAAAAGCAGAAGAAATCTACAGTCTTTTCCCCACTAAGTCTTGCATGATACCCTGGAATCCACTGATTATCAGTGGCATTATGCAACTTCAAAGGAAATGAAGCTGATAAGAAAATTAAGTCTAAAGGCAGTTTTAGAAATACTGTGCTTCTCAAAGGAGACAATTACAACCTCTATTAGCATACCTTTTAAACTATATATAAAAGTATACATATATAATAATATGAAATTATTATAAACATATCTTCCTTTACCTACAAATAAATATTAAGAGTTGCTCAAATAATAACAGTATCAAAAGGACATTAAGATTCTGGTGTCACCAACAGTTCTATTTTCTTGGCAAGCAATTGAACACTTCGAGTATTAGCTATCATATAACATGATTTCAACTGCATTTAAAAGCATACATTAATTTAAGCAGGTAGCCATCTCTCTTTTTCTCAAGGGAAGTTAATTTTATAACCATGCAATACTACGAATGACCATTAACAGTGACATAGAAAAGCTGTAGATTTTCCATAGGCATATAAATAGAGATACTTACAGCCGTTCAAGTTGTTTCAGATCCTGAAATGCTCCACGTTCTATCACACTAATCTGATTTTCCTCCAAGTGCCTGCAATTCCAGAAATACCAGTTAATTTTAAGACATCTGAATAAAAAAAAGCTTCCCCACTTCCCTTCACAAAAGGTACAAAACAGTTTTTCACAAAAGTACCAACAACAGTTATAATTACAGATTATGAAAAATCCCTGGACAGAACAGCATCTTTTCTTCTGGTCACTAACAGGAAACTGAGTCAAAAAGTGCCTCCTGACAGCCAGATTTCATAAATGGTTTTGTTCCTAAACTTTTATAACCATAACACAAATAAAGGTGTTAGTATGTAACAAACAGCCTCCAGACCATGTATATTACTCTTAAGTTGTGTGATGTAGCTGAGACTCCTACAACTCATAGCAGGAACCCACTGAATGAAAACGTATTTTTTTGTCCAGTCTTTATGTCCTGCAAAGTTTTCAGGCTTGCTCCAGAGTAAACCATTTGTAGGTAATCCAAAGGGGTTCAACTCCTCCAGAAATACAGCCCTGGCAGCTCTGTGTGACAGCTTCATACAGTCCTGCTGTACAACAGGGTGCAAAATCTTCAGGGAAAAGTCCCAGGTTTCCACTCTGTCTGACTCTGCTTTTCTTCAGCCGCTGAGATGGAGACAAGGATAAGTTATAAGCAATGGAGATTGACTTCTCTTTGATTTACACTGTGCAGGAAACAACTACCCATTTACACAGCAGAAGTACCCTTGTTAGGTAGAGCAGAAGCCAAGGAACAGAGATAGCAATAGGCCTATTTAAGCTGACCTTTTTCCTCTCTCAGGGCTGCCTTCCAGCACACGCCCACTTTCTGCCTGCTTGGACTAACACTCTAGGCTCTCTGGACATTTTCTATAGCTTTAGCTAAAACACAGAAAGAAGAAACTTGACACACAGTAAGTCTGGACTCAGCCAAGACCAACTAGTGAAAAAGCACTGTTCTTGCTCATTCTCAACAGCCACTCCTCAGCACTCAATCCTGCGAGGATGATCAGAGCTGTTCAACTGGATAGCAGTTGAGAAGACAGACAGCCAAGAGAGTATTCCACAGCTAAGACCACATACGAAGATCAAAAAATAAAACTAAAAATACCCAAATATGTGAACCAGAAAGGCATGCTCCTAAAAGCAGGAGAAGGAAAAAAAAACCATGAGGAGAAGGAAGAGGAACGAATTTCAGGGATAAAAGGAAAAAGTGCACAAAGGAATGTGCGTGAATGTTGTCAGCTTAAGACTGAAAGTTCTTCTCTGTTGCACTGTTCTACCAGCTTCTGAGTTGTCCTCATTCTAATGTTTGAACACAGGACAAGGCTATCTTTCTGGGAACTCTGCATCCCCCCATAGCCACATCACACACTGAGTGGGAAGGGAGAAAAGAGAAAAAAATAGGGTGTCAATAATGTAGAACAGCCAGAACTTGCAACTAATCATAAGAAAAACACACACACACAAAGAAAAATCTGCAGGTCTTCTAGAGACCAAAAGTGCATAAAGTAAAACAAGCTGCACAAAATAAAATAAGAAAAAGAGCAAACACATACCAGCTATGACATAAAGATGCAGAACAGGGAACTACACAACACTGAACAAAACTGGTGTGTCAGCAGACTAGGAAGTGGCATGTCTTGGGGCTCAGAATGTCGTCATACGTTGGAAGACAAGACCAATATAAAACCGTATTTTTAACAGGTGTATTCTGGTTTTAATCATAATGACTTCCATGGCACACACTGCACTACCCAAAAGCTGCACAAGAAGTGTTACATAAACCTGTCATGAACACAGAACAAAACATTAATGCGAAGATGATAGTTGCAGATTTAGCCTATTGTTATGGGCATTCAGTATAAATTACTGCAGCACCATTAAGCAATGTCTCACACTATAAAAAAAAGCAGCCAAACCAAAACAACTACTGACATTAATGATAGTACAGTACATATATTTTAATAGCTTTCCAAAATGGTAATGACAGTTGGGATGGAAGCCAAGGAAATCAACTCCACTGCTAGAGATGAGAGAAACAGCACAGACACAAAAAAGTCTTGCAATAGATTTGAAATGTTTGCTTAGTATATGACAGCTTGTTCAAAGTATTAAGGTGGCAGGAGAAAAGACTTGCCTTTCATTGGCAGGATTCAATTAATTCATTGATTGAATTAGCACAGTTTTTTACAGTTCAACAGTTGTGGTTTTAAGGACTTATTTTAGAAGACAGTTAAAGGAAAACAGTCACTGCAGAGGCAATTTTAAGACGTATAGAAAGGAATTTCCAGGAGAGGGTGGTGAGAATACTTGTATGCTTCTTGACTTCTGGTGGTGTTTCTTTCTGAACAAGGGGTCAACAAAGTGGTAAAAACAACCTGCCTCTGTCAATGATGGGACCAACTCAAGATCACGTTTTTGTCTGGGTCATAAAACTTGGACTTAAGTGCAACAGTTAACTAAAATACTGGCAGTGAACTAGATGGTACACACACAGAGAAGGTAGTCACCATTATGCAGATGGCACTTGATAAACAGAATTAGATACTGTTAAAAAAAAGTAAAATTAGAAATAGGAACTTAATCCATTAGTTTCCATTAACATCAATACCTTTCCTGTTTCAGAAACACTTCCAACAAAAACATGTCACTACTTTTTAAACATACAGATCCACACACATCCATATATGATCTCCCTGGTAACACACCACTGAGAAATCTGCATCCCTACAGCAGCACTCACTGCCCAAATAGACGCCCAGTGAAAGCAAAACAAGAGCTACTTTAAATGAGAGCTCCAGAAATGCTAAAAAGCTCATCCTCAACTAATTCCATACATTACATTCTAAACTATTTGTTTCCTCTTATCTGTTTTTTTCCCCACCACCTTCATATACACCCAAATATTTGAAGATACAGATTTGATCTTACATACAACTTTAATTGCAAAAAGCAACTACCAGATCCCCCCGGTATTTGCCTAAGTCTACTTGTATGTTGATGTGAAGGGGATCCCAGCTATTTGATATAATTCAGAAAAACTAAGAGAAATTTCAAGGGAAACAATGAATTCACTTCCAATTGAAAGAACCTCCAGCTCTTCCTGAAAGGACTCAAATAGCTTCAACATCTATTTTTTGTTCTTTTAACCAAAAATTATTTTCTTCAGAAAAAAAAAGCTCTAAGTATAACTACAACGAATATCTATCAAGTAATCCTAATTTTCTTCCCTAAATTAGTGGTGCTGATTGAGGTTCACAGAAAAGCAAACAGGAAATCAGGAATGGCAAATTCTGTAGCCTAATGTTTCACCTTTTGATGTTCAAGGCCCTTTTAGGAGGATAGTTAAGTTCTTAACTGGTAGTTCTATATTAAAACACAGCACCAGCTAAATTTTTTGCATTTATTACTTCGTATTAGTCTAAGAAAATTCACAGGCTTTCTTGTTTACAACTTCCACAACTACCTTTAATCATGTTCTGCTTAATTATCTGCAAAAAGCACTATTAACGGGATAAAGTGACCAAAATCTAAGAGTCTAATTGGCTAGTTTCAGTACAATTGATTTGTGCATGATTGCAAAGTCCACCAAAATATTTACCACAGTATTTATTAAAAGCCAGTGAGAAACACAAACAAGTAGCTCAAACTATATACAGACTTGAGCATGGAAGTAAAACGTACTGTTTCACAAACTGCTCCAGTTGCCTGGTTTAAAAGAATGCTAATAACTGAGTAACATGCAGAAATTAGTAGCACTTGATCTCTGGAATTATGGATGTTCTTAGTATGAGCACCCCAAAAGAGTCTTTTAAAGAAAGACAAGTTCTGTGCTATACTCACAACACACGAAGATTCTTCAGTCCCGTGAAGTCTGTCTTGGTGATTCTTGTGATGTTATTTTTTTCTAGATCACTGCAGAGGGGAAGAAAAAAAAAAAGAAACCAGCATTCAGACACTAGAGCTGACATCCAAAACTCTGTTAGAAGAAAGTATCTTCATCACTGGAGCACGTATCGACTGCTCAAATACTGGAAACATCAGTTTATAAAAAAGCATCAAAAAGCCAATCATGAATCCTGATGCATTCCACCTCCACGTATGCTGTTCTCACACAAAGTGCTCACTACATGCTTGTTTCTCTCCCCAGATGACAATCCTGTCAAAGGTCATATATATTCAAGACCTTATTGGTCCAATACAGCTGAAAGAAAACTACCCAGCTGCCCCCTCCTCCCTCAAAACATCAGACTCTTTGGTTATTCAGAATCTAAAGTCTAGCCTGCCACAGAAACTTCAACTAAAGAGAGCTTGAGAAAAGAACTACTCCAATTACTTCTAAGTGTGGTCCTACCCAGATGATTGGAAAGTCTGCAGAAAGTTAGCGGTTTGGGTTTTTTAAAAATCCTAATTGGGTGGCCTCCTAAAGCCACTTTTTGGCAATGCTGGGTTTCAGAAGATACTGTTCATCACACTGACCTGCTTGACAAGTGTGTTCACTCTCTGCCTGTCTTTAAACTCTCAATTTCCTAACACCTCTGTTACGCACCAACACATTTCCCTCACGTGGTCACATACCAAGCAATACCTCCTGCACTGTGGTTTAGTCTGTGCTAATTTATGCTCTAGATTCAAAATTAATTAGTAACTGGCCGCTCTTTCATGGCAGCGGAAACCCATTGTAACCAGACCTTGAGATGTCCACTTTCATGCAGCTTTTCTTTGGAGTGAGCACATAAAAAAAAACACAGGAGAATTTCATGTCTAAACGTGTATCTCAACACAACAGACATGAAAATGAACCACTGCCGTTTGAGACAAATTCCATTTAATTCAAAGTTGAGTCTAATTAAAAGAACTTCTAAACTAACCCTTCTTGCAAGCCAATCCTGTACTTATGGCTAGCACTCAGCACACAAACTTCCATGACTTTAAAGTCACAACAAACCAAGAAAAACTCCTTTTGTTTTCCAACATGAAGAGTGTTGCTGTCATTTCATTTCCAAACGCTACACCAAATACCTGCTGGTGCTACAGCTCCTGTGTTGCAATTTTCTCAACTTGGCTTTCCAGGCATCCCTAAAATTCTCCAGGTTGAACATGCCCCCAAAACGGGGTTTTTTTTGGTTTATTTGGTTTTTCTGTCCAGGTTGTTCTACCCGACCTACTGCTAAAGCAGGAGGGACAAGACAAACAGCTAGTCTTTCTTCCTTCAGTTTCTTCAACATTATAAGCAATATGCAGCAAACTTACAAGTAAAAAACCAAGGCACTCTCCATCATATCACCATAAATTTGTTGTGAGTGTCAGTTTTCTAGATACACGAAGCAGTTTACAAAACCCAAATTTTCTAACATGGGAATAAACTTTTTTCAGTCATATTTTAAATCTGTCAAAAGCTGCTAACTATCAACAAAACAAGCCTTTGGAGTGACAGTTTTCATGCTAAAAAAGCCTTCAGTATTTTTCTAAAGGTCACGAGACCGTAAACAATAAAATCTGACAATTTTTTTTGTCTGTTGCTATCCAAAGACAAAAATCAAATATGAAAAATCAGCCATGAGGCTAGACATTTGTTTTCTAAGAGAGAACATGAGATCACAAATTCACAGCAGAATGTAGAGGCTTTTGCAAGCTTCCCAAGCAATTTTTACTACAGCTACTGTGAAGCAGGACACACCTCTTTTGTATTTAGATGGTTCAATTTCTCTCCCATTCCTAGAAAATGATTAATCATAAATTATTTCCTTTCAATCGAGATGAGATATTTTTCTGCCAATATGAAGTAACATTCTTCTAAGACATTAAATGAAAAGCAATTGTCATGGTAACAAATTTCATTTGTCTAGCATGAGCCACATCATCAAAGTAGTCACGTCTTTTGAAGTTTAAGCTTGTTAAAAGGTATATTGTCAATATTCAGAAAAGAAACAGGACTGGTTTTCTAGTGTATCTACTAAATCCCCCAAATGCCTCTAACCATGAAAATAAGGAGTTTTTTCCCCAATATGGACACTATCCTCCACTCGCCAAAAATGTATATAAATATTTACCTGAGTACAGGTAATTGTACTCATTCATCTGAGGAAATATCTTTTCATATTCCTAAACATCCCTATTTGTTTTCCCATGTGTTTCCTACATCTCAAACACAAATACAGAATTAAGCTCCATTTGATGTCATGTTAATATGCTGGTGCATTCACAAGAACAGCTAAAAAAGATAACCAAATCAAACCACCAACACAAAGGCCTGCACACAATACAGTACGAGCCATTTCATAACTGAGGGGAGCCTGGTACTTGGGAAGCCTGCAATGATGATTATCAGGCTCACAGTTCACACTGACAAAAACCTGTCTACAAGGTTCACGCCAAGGACAAACCAGCTACAGGTTAACACCTCCATCTGTTCCACTGCACCTTCATCTGCTATCAACAACAAGAAGAAAGAAGAGATGGAAGACTATTTAATGAAATCCCAACTCCTAGTATCAAGGCAAATAATTCCACACGTTGTTCATAATGAGAATTTTTTCCTGAATTCTGCCATTATAAGTAGAAGCCATATAGGCATAGAATATATAATAACTGTTGTATCAATCTTAGAGTCAATCTTTAAGGTAGAAGCATGATGTTAACACAATATTAAGAAGATTGAAGTAGTATAAAAGATATACTAGAGAGCAGAAATCCGTGTCCTATAATATTGAAACGTATTTCTGATTGTTATTGATATATGTCACAAAAATACTAGTAAAATTCTTAAATCATAACATGGTTTAGAAACAGAATAAACTTTTAAGAATTAGTTTACGCATCTTAGCACAGGACATGTTTAAATAATAGAAAACACATTCTCTGGTCAGGAAATAGTTTTCTTTAGCACACATGGGAACTCAGCATAATGATAAGGAGATGAGGGGAAAAAAATCCCTATGTTTCAACATACGAACGAGAAAGGCCATATCCTTGTTTCACTGAAGTCAACTATATTTAAAAGGAAAGAAAAAGAAACACAAGCAACACACAAAACAACTGTGCACTTTCATTGCTTGCACCAGCCATTCTCTCCCATTTGCCTGTTATAAATCCTGCTGACTGAAACGTGCTTTTCTCCAAAAGTATCTTTGAATTGCTGCCTACATTTTTCAGATTTTCCAGCTTAATTTCCTCTTCTGTTCTCAGTTCAGTTCTTCCACCCTGGTGCATCATTAACTACTCACTGGTGCGCCAGCATGACCTGATTGCAAGAAACACTGGAAAGAATTAAGTCTGGAGTAAGCAATGCATAAATAGCTTGTGTTTGACTTGCACGTTGTTTCACCATCTGCTTTTCATGTCATTCCCTCAAGTTTTCCCTTGCCTGTATCTCAGAAAGGCTAGCAAAGCACAGCATTAAGCTGGTCGGAATTCTCCAAGGCAGGCAGGAATCAGCTAAGGTATACGGGGCAATTCAGAATCACCGGCCCTTCTTTTTGTGCACATGGATGAGACTTAATTCTCATCACAGCCTTCACTTGAGCAAGCATATGCAGACCTGCATTCCTGTTATGTACACAGCAATCTCCCCACTACACTGCCCCTGCCACCTAGTCTGAGAGACCAATCCCACACATCAGCTCTATTATGCTCTACTTTCAGCCCCAAGAACACTCCTGCTATTCAACATTCTTCCCCTGGTGAAACCTGCAACACCCTATCCTAAAAAAGACTTGAACATTCCTTGATCAATAATTATCTTGATACCGCTCCTTGCTCTGCTCCTGCAGATTGGCACAGCCTATGCTGTATACATAATACCAATTATTAATCCTTTCTGAAAGGTACTGTCGAACGACTGCCCGTTCCAGCACGCTCTGCCTCCAAGCTTATCTGCCATTTGAAGAAAACCAGACTAAAACCTTGAATGAACACACTGCCACGTAACGCTTCCTCCTCCTGTTCACAGTAGGTCTAACACTGCTGCAAAGAAGCAGACTGCCACAGGTTACCCCACTGGTCAATTAAACTTTGTGACTGAAGTTACTCAACTAATGCAGACATTAGTGGTTTACAGCTGGTATTTGTGGGCAACATAATATTTTACGTTTCCTTTATAAAGTTTGGCAGTTGATTATGGGCTCACCAGTGGGTTTCCACTACAAAAAGCTCAACCTTCACATCTAATCTCGGTCGGCTTTCAAACACACCAGCATGCCTAACAACTGTTGGAAGCAAACACGGCTTTGAAAAGAAATCATCTGGATCATGGACAATAGGGAAAATTATACTGTAAAGGTGAATTTAATTTACATTGAACTTGAACAAATACCTGGGGGGAGGGGCTAAACAAATCTGAGATATTACTTAACACATTTATCTCACCCCACACATAAACAAGCCCAGCTACTACTCTGTCATTTCAGATAATATTGCCCCATCATCTAAGAACATTCCATTTGGAATACAGGGCTCTTCTGGCGTGTCGGCAAAGTTGACACCACTCAAAAAGAAACCGAGCCTGTCATCCACACCAGCTTCAGTAAAGCTTTTGGTATTATGTTGCTCTTATCAATCTACTTATTTTTAACATACAACATGCTACAGACAAGGCAGGTGTAGTGGCAGCTTTAAGACAAGACACGGAAGGAATTATTTCAGTTAAGAGAAATATGAATTGGACTATGATACAACACAGCATGAATGATACAAGACATCATGAAACCGAGTTCAGATCAACTACTGAAAGGAGTTTTAGTCATCAACATGTCCCGCTACATTCTAATAACAATTTAATTCAATACATATTTTGTAGGCATTGAAGACGCAGTCAGACAGCAACGCTCGGAGCAACAGGAACAAATCCTGATTCACAGCAAGAATTTCTCTGAATTGCTCCATCTTTCATTCTTCTCTAAAGATTACCTAGTGAACTTCAGACACTTTTAAATGTTTTAAAGCATCAACACTCTCTGGAACATGCCATTATGCAACTTCAAACAGCCTTGGGAATGCACAGATTTCCCCTGTTACATTACTTCAATTTCAGTTGATAACTATCCTGCTTAGTCACTCAACTATTCCAAAACATCCGGACACTGTTCTCAATCCCCACCCTCTGCCTTGGACTGTATAGAGTTTACGTGAGAAGTAAATCCACTTGTCACTTAACACTGTGGGCTTCTGTCTTCTAGACTCATATAGCTTGGCAAATACACACTCATATTTAGCAGCTTCTGAGCCTGTACTTCCCTAATAGACACGACAGCACATCACCACCACAATAAACAGTGTAACTCTTACAAAAGAGCCAATAACAAAGGCAATCAGATGCTGAAGTCTTGTAACAATCTTCAAATAAATAATTCAATACTTGCATATAAATAAAAGATCCTTCTACAAAATTAAAATCCTTCTATATACAAGGACACAAGAAGTCAGAACAGCAGCAGATCGTAGCAAGTTCCTATTACTCAGATGTCAATTTGCTACCTGCTGAACCCCCTTGTGCATTGGAGTCTCCAAAATAACTCAAAATTTGGGCCCTGACAGTTCTGAACCTTGAACTTGAATTCAAGTGATTCCCTGACTTAACTCCTCAACTCCACAGGACTGCTTTTTTTAAACCAGCTGCCCATTTTGGAGCTAGCTTTGTTTGCCCAGTCATGCTGGTTTAGGCACATATGAGGCAAAATCCAAAGTTTTACTAAACCAGAAAACCCAGTCAATTCTCATTACAGCTCTCTAATGGATTTTTGTTTTTTCCTAAGCCTCTGAGATATGGTCCTTGCACAAGTTCACAGGCACACAAAAGACTCTTGGCCTAATGGCCTTACTGTAAACACTTCAACTGTTTCAAGATGAACTTCTACTTAACACATTTTAAGTTAGATTTTATTCTGATCTGAAAAAGCACCAGACACAAGGCCTAAGCCTGTCTGCTTTTGGTCAGAAAAGGCCTTATTTAAATTTAGTTTTCTTACTGGAAGAAACACATTTATTACACTTGTTTAAAGCCATTCACTACCAGTGTTCTAGAGAAAGAGAGCTTTCATCCCTTCCAGAGATCTCTCAGGTTGCAGTCTGGTAAACACAGTGGCATTCCTAACAACAACTGAAGATCATCTCTGACATCAAATAATTTCACAGCAGTAGCTGACTTAGCATCTCAATGACAAACACAAATCCTAGGTGGGCAGTATTTCAGAAAATTCCCCCCCCCCCCGGAACTTCGGAAGACATTACAGAAATGAAAATACATACAAAGTGAGTAAAAACCCTAAGGAGAAGAGAATCTAGAACACCAGTGGCAATTTCATTCAAGTTCTCAGATGTTAATTCATGTATATTAATGAACACAGAATTCACTACGAGCAGTAGAGAAACTGCATACTGTATTTAAGAAAAATTAAACTGCCATGCACTTCGAAAAGACAGCTCTTACCTAAGTTACACAACACTAAACTCTTTCTTGTCCAACTGCTTGATAAGTGAGGTATGCATTTCTAGTCATACATACCTCAAAAACAAAACTTAGTTTCTGTTCCTGCTCTGTTTTCCAATTGACTACCACATACCAGCTCAAAGCTATACACATTTGTCACATTTGGGACAACCAAATCAGTTAAAACTCTGAAGAGGAGACATTTTTTGTTGTGATTAATTCGCAAGACATTCCAAAGGATTTGTTTTAAATAATAAATAGAGCTTGCTTGTAACATACAAAACATGGGAGCTAAAATCCAAGTGATAATTGAATCAGGATTGCGGGATGTAAAGAGTTAGTGATATTTTTCATTAGCCTGATTCCTCCAGACAACTCAACCAGCTCACGTTCTTGGGAAACAAAGCTGTTATTATTTTGCCATTACATTGCTAAAGCACTTTGCAGATCCAAACCACTCGCTAGATGGACAGCAGAGACATCCCTTCCAAATTTTGCCCATTGCTTTGTTTTTTCCACCCCCCAATCACTAGGCAGAGGTCACCACAAACACACAACACCCCAACTGGAGGAAGCTTGCATTTTCAAAGGTAGTGTAACCATTCACTTAGCTACCTGCTGCACTCGAAAAGCTTAACACCATCAGGAATAGCTTACAGCTTTTTATGAAAGCTACCTGCAGGGTTGGAGGCAAAAGGTAGTTTAGTAAAGCCCTCCTCCCTTCCAAAGTCCTTCTGTTCTTAGTTTGGGAATGCCCTTACAATCATAACCATTAGAAAGAGAGAATCCACTCCCATCTGTGAATGTATCCACAGAGTAGCTTTTGGCTACCCCTGGCAGTCTTTACACACTTAGTATCTGTTTTATTATTTTAACCATTTCCCAGGATTTCTGCTAGGGAGTTAATTTGTCTTTAATGGGTACGGACTGCCACTAGCCTCTTAACCTTAAATGACTACAATTCCCTATAGGAAGCACTTGGCAATTCTGTTATGCCTTCAATCCAAGAACTTCAAAGTTACTATGATAAACTACTCAATTATAACACCACGCTGAAGCCCTCTGGCAGCACAATCTGCATATCTTCAGATTTAACGTATTTCCATCTCCACTTTTGCAATGCAGGAAATGAAGTCCTGGGCCTGGATTTTATGAAATATCCAAATTCCATTAGTTTCCAAATCACTCGGGCAAGTATGAACATTACTTAGAAAGAAAAAGACAAATGATATTCAGCTGAAGTAATTTCACTTTTTTTTTAAAAAAAGATGGTACATTCCCTCTCTATATAAGACTTGTTTTAAGCTATTTTTTCTTGTTTTAAAACAAAGAGCTGACTTGGTAAAGGAGCAAGAGAATTACTTAATTTATCATTTTTAACACTGACTTTTAGAAAGACTGGTACTCTATAAACAATTCATATTATCTAGTTCAATAGAAAACAAAAATAAATAAAGCTCTCCATGTAGGAGAAAGTAAGTCCACACAACAGTTAGAGGTGAGGCA
The DNA here is from genome assembly GCA_025331215.1 of Actenoides lindsayi. Taxonomy (NCBI): domain Eukaryota; kingdom Metazoa; phylum Chordata; class Aves; order Coraciiformes; family Alcedinidae; genus Actenoides; species Actenoides lindsayi. The sequence goes on from WTSP01018545.1 coordinate 78,539, forward strand.
ATGACAAACCAGGGAACCTCATTGCAAAAGAGGATCTTCATGTCCCCCTGGGTCACAAAACATCAGCACTGTGTCCTTGCAGCAGTGAATGCCACCCGTGACCAGACCGTACGAGCAAGAGTGTAGCCAGAAGGGTTTAAGAACTGGAAAGAATTGACTAATCTCTTGTAGTCAGGATTTGTGACAGTTCACCTGTAGTACCGTATCCAGTTTCAGGCTCTGTGGTACAAGAACAGCATTGATAGAGGGGAGAGTGTACAGTCAAGGGCCAGGTATCAGAGAGAGACTAGCAGGAAGCTGTAGCACAGGACATATGAACAGAGGCTTGTTGAATTGAAACGAACCATTAAGGGGAGTTCTTACTCCAGTCTGTAATTATCTAGTAGACAGAAGAGAGATCCACTTCTCTAACCTGCAAGTCATACGTGGAGGAACATTAGTAGAGACAAAACAGGCCCTGCCATAGCCATCAGCTCTTGAAAGGATTGAGAGCTGTTCTGCATCGTTTCAGTAACGAGTACTGCACAGAGCACATGAACACAGACAGTGGGTTCCAGGAATGGTGATACTGCTCGCTATCCACATTCAACCACAACAACAATACATTTCCAAGCCAACATTTAAGAACTCTATTGTTGCTGTTGTATAGCACCACATGTATCACACGGGTTAGTTTCAGTCTCCAGAAAAATTTCAGTACTAATTAAATAGCCACACAATAGGAGGAATGTGCAAATTCTGTGCTGCAGTCCCTCGCACTTTTGTAACACACCTACATGATACAGCTTTTAATTAAAAAAAAATTAGATCATTCCTTCTGATTACAGAAGGCTTTCAGGTATGACTCAGTCTGTTTTCTTTGTCTGAACAATGAGAAAACTATCTTAGAGGTTCAGTGCCCTAATTTTGCAAATAAACTATCCATTCTTGAGCCTATTACAGCAGTGCTTGGTTAATAACCCACATCAAGGGTCCAAATAGATCTGGAACTGCTTTCAGAAAACACAGCTCTGTCCTCCTATCTATAAAAATAAGAAAAATGACTTGGCAAAAACACCAAGAAAGAACTACCTTTGCACCTCGTGCAGTGGCTGAACTCCCCATTGAGCAAATTTCTGTTAAAAGTTGTACCTGAGACCTGCAGAAAGCAGCACAAGGGACTGAATAATTCAACTACTCTTCCTTCCAAGGAAATGAATGTTTGTCCCAGCCTGCAAGAACTCCCAATGTTACTATAGTTTCTGAACTTGAGTATATATAAAGGACATGTTATGTTGGCAGAACAATGTTCTAGCAGTACATTTTACACTCTTGTGCCCTCCACCTTTGTTCCCAGTTCTGTAGTTACTCTGGATGCACTCCAGACCTCACTTGATAGTGTCTGTCACCTGTGCCCTTGTGAAAGACAGAGGGCCTGCAAGAAGAATAAAACAGGTCAAGAGGTTGTATTGGCACAACCCCAAGGGCCAGTACACAAACACAAAGCAAAGCAAGAGCTGATGCTTTGACTACAGATGCACCACCACTGGAATAACTGCCATGGTGAGATAGCTCTGGTAGCGATATGCACGTTTGGTGATGGTTGAATACAGGATTCTCAATAAAGAGAGCCAAGGAAGAGAAGGAAGAAGACAGGAAGCCCTTCATGTAAAGCAAAAGCTCAAATGTCTGGAGCTCCTCCATAGGCTGACTGAGAGTCCCATTGAGCATGCAGGTCTGGGTCACCGGTCAGTGAAGGCAACTGCAGGGTAGGTGTTTGTTACCAATGACCCACTCCAGGTGAAGGAGGGAACAGCACTCCCCTTTAAGCAACGGGAGGAAATCTCCAGATCAGACCCTGATTCTTACAATAAACTTGAATCTCCCTGACATTTGCTGGAAAGGCAGCACAGGGGCAGGCAAACAAGTCAAGAGGTTTCCAGAAAGTGTCACACAGCTTCCCAAAACAGATGCTGGATGAGCTAAGAGGTTAAGTTTTCCTCATCAGCTACTCATAAACAAAGAAGTGGTTGGGAGCAAGATATTCAGGAGAATCCCTGACTTTAGTAATCCTGAAAACAATATGCAAAACACTTAGGGATGTGAAGAAGGTAAGTAGTGCAGCACAGACCCTGGACTTCAGAAGAGCAGAACACAGTTTTGCAGAATTCTGAAACTATTCAGAATTCAGGGGGTTTACAGGGAACATGCTGTGGAAAGCAGCCCAGGACAACCTTAGCACACGATGACTGCAAGAGCCAACAGATTCTGCAAAGATAAATCACGCTTGACCAACCTGCCTGCCTTCTGTGCTGAACCATCTGTGGATTAAGGGACAACTGTGTTCTCTCTCAATCCAACACAGGCTATACTGTGTCCAGTCTTGGGCTCCTCAGTCCACAAAGGGTGCTAATGAACTTGAGGAAATCCAGTAAAACACCACTGAAATGATCAAGGGACTCAACTACACAAGTATGAGGAAGCTTACTTTTAGTCTGGAAAAGGGCAGGCTTTGGGTGACTGAAGAGCTGTCTTGCAATACCTACAGAGAGCTTACCCTGAAAATGGAGAAAGGCTCTTTACTGAAGTACGCAGCACAAGAGACAAAATGACCATAAACTGAATAGGAGAAGTTGATCAAAAAAAACCCAAAACAACCAAAACCCACCAACTTGGTACTATCAGGACATTAGGTACATCAGTCCAGGCTATTCCAACAAAGACCAGAGCAGCAGAAATCAGACACTGTCAGACATCCTTCGGACCATATTCTCACTCAGCTATCAAATGGACAATCTCATCAGGAGATAAATACATCTGTGCCTGCACTTCAATCTTTGTCACTTTTGGACTTCAAGGATTACCTAAATGAATCCCTATTCACCATCTAAGATAAGCATGTCTTCTACATCCATGTAAAATATAGCCTGTGACGACTGAACTTCTGAAAAAACTTGAAGGAATTACAAGCATTTTTCAGAGTTAACATCATGGCTACATTTTATGGCAAACACTACCAAAATTTTATGATAATTTCACAGTAATTAAGGACTTCTGAAATACAAAGCAATGAAGGACTGACAAAAATTCCTATTAGATAGGTTTTCACCCCGACTCTTTTTAGTCACTTGTTGTCTTTGCCACTTGGGTTTTTGGGTTGGTTTTTTTATTCTATGCACAATCAATCACACCAGGCTTATCTGGGGGAAAAAACAAACATGGCATGTAAACTTCAGTAAAATTCACATGGCTTTATTCCACAGAGATAATAGCTGATGTCTGCATTTAAGTCAGTATTTCATTTAACTGTGGCATATGACTGAACATAACAGTGAAGAAACTGCTACCTATTCAAGTGCTCTTCCCTAGTACAGACAGTTTGGTGTTGAGAACTTGAAACATTTTACACCTGCTTCTGACTGCTGCAAGTCTTTATCACTTGGGAATAAGTCCTAACCACAAATTATTTTAGTGAATCATGACATGAAAAAAAATGAAGCCTTGATTTCATCACCTTGCTCACTTAGAGACATGTACAGACTGGAAACTCTTCCCGGGAGATCTTTTCCTGGAAAGGTAATGGAAGTCTTTTTTTGGGGTTTTGTTGTTCAGGTGTTCTGTTCTGTTTCGGTTTTGTTGGTTATATTTTACTTCAACAATTCCAATTCCAACAATTCTATCCCTTCCAAGAAGTACCACACTGAGTATTCACATCTACATTAGCACAAAGGAGCAGATTAAGCCAAGAGTTGCCATTAAAGATGCAGGGCAGTTTTAATACGTGAAATGAAATTGTGAAGTTGTGTATTGACTTGACCAAGTTTGCATCCAGTTGCTACAACCACAAGCAATTGCTTAATTGCCAAGTAGATTCCCACCTTCCCTATCCCACCTTATCCTCCTTCAACTTTTGGTTTTCAATGGTTGACTTGCTGGAGAGAAGCTGAATACATTTCCCTGATGTTTGCTAAACAAATACAAACCTCAAGTTTTCCTAAGCAAGGCTTGTCACACACATCTGATGCTTCAAGTTACTGGAACTACTCATGCTTATAAAGCCTCTTTGCCCTATGCCTGTTCCATACTTCAGAACTATAAAGAACAACCTTGGAAAACATCCATGCTATAAAATGAAGTTAACATTAGCTGGGTATAATTAATTCTCAACTTCTAAAAAACTTCCTAAGCAATTAGCTAAAACATTTCCCATGCCAATAAAAGAAACAAAAAACACCACACACCACCCCCCTAAAAAACAAAAAAATCCATAAACCACTTTTGATTGCTCCTTATCTTTTGCTGTCTTTTCATATGTTATCTATTAAAACGCAACTCCCGAGGATCCTTGGGCAGTTTCTTATACTTCCACATTCTTATCTGAGAAATTTACACCCAGATGTGTGTTTTCAATTCACTCTGAAGAAACAGCCTTTGCCTTTAGCACTTTATTTCTCAATATCTACTTCCACTTCTGGAAAACAAGTTTTCTCAGACTAAAAAAAAAATTTACTTCCGTGATTCGTTTCACTGCTTCATTCTTGTCTCCAGCTCACCTCCCTCCTGCATTTAATTCAGGCATTTCAGAAATGCACAATTGCTTCCCTGTATAATTTCCTTACAGTGAGTTCTCTTTTTTGCTCCCAAGCTATATTCTTAAAACACCACCTCTAACCAGCTCTACCACTTCAGGTTGAAAGGGCTAGCCTTTTCTTACTGCTCTGCAAGTATTGCAGAGAAGCCTGTGACCCAGAAGTTCCCACCTCGCTAAGCAATGCTGTAACCACTGCCACCCCTGCCAAGCAAACGTGTTTCATTCAGGTTTTTCTGAAATCAGCATTTCTAAAAAATACACTTAATGACTCCCCAGTCTAAACAAAACCATCACACAGATGAAAGATAAATTTACAGAAAAAGCATAAGGTAACATCCCACTAAAATCCAGACAAAACATGCTTTATGACTAACAGGGAGGCAGGAGACGTTTGAACTGCTTTCAGGATGCAGTTTTGTCTTGCTAGAATTTCTCAGTCATGTTGTAAGACTAAAACTCAATTAAACATTAGTGTCTCCATATCTGTGTGTGACCAATACACATTTATTAAGTGATTTTTTGCAATGATCTTGATGTCACGTAACCGTATTTGTTACATGAAATTTACATTCTACATATTATATTCTCAAACAGAGAATGGGCAATCAAACCACCAACAGACAAGGGCTCTGTGCTGTTGGCTATTTTCTTATTGCAAGGGAAACAAAAACAATTAATGTAAAGCTAAAATCTATTCTTACAGAGAGCTCTGGGTAGCAATTGAGAATTTGTTCGGAAACCAACCTTAGACAAAAGAACATGTCCCAAGGAACATGCTTACAAAACTCTAGGGAAATGTCTTGCATTTTAGGTCAAGCTTTTTGGAATCTCTACAGAAAATCTGCAGTTAAAAATGTGAATGTTTTCTACTTTGGGGCAAGATGTTTGTGGAAAAAGCTTTTCCAAGTCAAGTTCTTGTATCAGGTCAGTATTATACAATACCCAAAAGTTTACCTACTGATAATTCTAATAACCACTTTCGTCCAGACAGACAACTGAGCATTTAAACTTCAAAAGCTGCTAGAGCATCTGAAGAAGGGCTTGTTATTCACCAGTGCTCACCCAGAGAACATGTCAGTGAAAACAATACAGAAGGGCAGTTTGGCTGAACTGACTTGAAACATTCGGTTCTACTACGAGCAAAGAAAATACATAAGGCTCAACTCACTGTCTGTATCTTTCCAAGCTGTCAGTGTTATTTATTAAGGTCCCATAACAACATATGCCAATTAGTGCACTAGTATATTGTAAGGTATTTTGTACAACTAACACATTTCTTACCAGCCACAGGAATAAAAAGACCAAACAAAAAAATGGCAATTGAAAGTCCTCTACTAATATGTTCAAAAAGGCCCCTATGCCTCCACTTTCAGCATGCCATTTTCATAGCAGTTAAATGTTTATCTTCAGAAACATTGCATGAGAATGTTCATTTACCTACTCTTGCCCTCCACACCCCCCACTCCTAGTCAAGCAGCCAACTGTGACAGAATCTACCTCTTGGAAAAAAAGAGGTTGGGGTCAGATATTAAAAACTGAATTTTAGTGCTGTTCTTTTGGAAACCAGAACCTCAGATTCACTAACCAGAAGCTTATCTATTACCACTTGTTATCATGTTTAGGAGCACTATTACAGCAGCTCAAGATCTGGTCATGTTAAGCGCTGTACAAAGAAATCCCAAAGGGGCTTTCAGCAAAGACAAGAGCAGCAAAGGGAGGAAGACAAGCAGGTGTAACTCTACTGATTGGTACAGCTGTCCTCAACTCTAAAGTACAGGCAGAAGATTTTTAACTGGTATCATCAAAGTTATAGTAAGCTCAAAATTTGCAGAGTGACTTCTTTTTATCTAAGGACAGTTCCTCCCAAACAAGAGAATCAAAAAAAGAAAAATCTATCAGAAATTAAGTTCATTACAATTCCCCCCTGCCCTCCTATGAGGGTGTTCCCAGGCTGTTAAAATGGGTTACTGATCTCCAAATCATTAACTTCTAGAGCAGTTAATACCTCTGCTCACATGGAGCCCTGGCTGAAAGAGAACCACTGATCTATGTGGACAGGAACGACTGTGAAGGTACACGGAGAAAACATTCCGAAAAATTCCAGGCAACTTTTCCTGGTTTTTGGGGTGATTGCCTGTATGTACAGCCACACCATAACGTCACTACAGTATCCCCACACAACAGAAGAGAGTTAGAATCTCTCTGATTAAACTCCTAAATATAGCATCACTTCTACAAGCCTTGCACCTCAAACTGGAACGAGCACAGGTCCACACAGAAGCCAGGGAGGTATCCACGATAAGAAATTCATCTCCCCAGATTCTTAGTGTTGTTGGACTATAAATATATTTAATAAGTGTTTTAGAATCTTCATCACTAACCTAATTCTGCTTCCACAAAGCTGATTCTTCACTGTGCAACTGCAATAGGAAGGCAGCAGTACTGACCTCTCTGCAGGCAGCCAAGAGAGCTCTCCTATTAAGGCGTTTCTACACTACAAGTTACAAAGCACTTCTGCAACATTGTTGCAAGTTTTCAGGAAAGCACAGGCACAAAGTGAGCTGGGGAGCAATACAAATTCTGAAATCAATTTACAAGTAAATTTCTAATAGATTTTGCAGATTGCTTGATAGAAAGTCAACAGAAGATGAGTTTTAGAACACTGAGTTTTCCTCCTCACTTGAAGTGATGTATCAAAAAATTTGCCTTCATCTGTGGCAGAAAAGGAAAAACCACAGCCATTGCTTAAAGTTATTCCCACCTGAGGAACAGAATTAAATTAGGGTCTCAGAAAAAGCAGCAGCTCATAGATAAAACAGCAAAAACCAAATTAAAAGCTCCAAAAATCTATCAATCATAAAATTAAAAACATATATTGCAGTCAAACAGATGGTGTAAAACTGAAATACAAGACAAATTTATTCTGACAGAGACAACTAACAGACCAGATTCAGGTGGGGGGTAGAGGGGGGCAGTGCAGCATGGGGTGAAAGAGAAAAATGTTGGCAACAACTGGCAGAAAGGTAAGAATCAGCCTGAAACTTCATTCTACAGAGACGACCCTCAACTCATCTGAAAACCACTTGGAGGACAAGACCACAGACCTGCCCCCCTTCTGTAAATAGATCTTTTATGTATTTAGTACCCTTAGGAAAAACTGTCAGTTGTTTAGAAGGCCATTTCTCAATGGAGAAGTAGTTCTTGCCATTGATGACAGCCATTCGACATCTTAAATGATATGTCTGACTGGACTACACAAAACAGATTTTAAAATAGAAAGAGCATCAACAGATTAGCTTGGGCCATGCTGCAACCACTATATTAGTCAGCCCTTTCTTATCCTGAAAGTTACTTAAAAAGAAACACAAAAATCACATCGATACAGCCTTACAATGGCAAACAAAATCTGCTAATGAACATAAAAGGGATGAGTGACATCCTCAGCCCCAAACCAAAATCCATGTAATAATATAATAATGCACTAGAATCAGCCATAATAGAAACCCCCTGTCACTCCCAAGGAGCCAAGAACTCTACCAGCCTACCTCAAAGTCTTCACAAGACTATGGGGCACAATTTACCTTTATCAACCTTTTCTGAACACCATTGCTCATCTATACATCCCTGTAATGGATATGTATGGATAGACAATCAGAGGAAGAAATCTTAGCCACACAGTTGTCACTTAGAACTTGAAGCAAAACACTTCTCCATTAATTTATAGTGAATTATGTGTAAGCCAATCTAACTACTATATTAACCAATGGCTTCTATGCCATCTTTGTTCAGGAATAATTATATCGTCTAATCAAGGAAAAATGGATTCCACTAGATCACCACCAGACAAAAAGCTGTTCACTTCAGATCAGCTGCAGCAAGAGGCAGCCAAGGGTAATCAAGCACTGGGGGCAGTGCAAGAACTGTATCAAGAGTTCAAGAAAACTAAGCTTCAAGTCATTTGAGCTATTAGTTCCTAGGAGGGAACACATTCCCCTTTAAGTCTTCTGAACAAATTCTTGAGTAGGACTGAAACTTACTTACGGAATACACTGATTAGAGCCCAGTTCTTTCCCCCTATCATCCTTCTAACTCCCTAAGCATCGTGTGAGATTTCTGTAGGAAAACCATTTTCTTTCTGCTCTGTGGAAGCTGAGGAATCATTGCGAAACTACTGAAATGCAGACAACAAATAATATCAGATCTTAGCACAGGAAAGGTTATTATTGTTTTAAATCCTTAAGAAAAGAGAAAAAACTCTTGGCAGTGACATTCCAAAAGATGACTGACAGTACTATGAGTTCATAGCAATCAATTTACAAGTGACAGTGTACAACACAAGCATTTTTAGACAAATTGCCATAAAAAAACCCAAGACTATTAGGATTTGCTCATTTCTGGCCTCACAAACCATTCACCCAGGTAAACTACACCAACTTTAGTACACCCTTGCCCTAACTCATAGAGACACAAACTCCAGGAGAAAAAACACAATGCTCGTCATCGATATTTTAGGACTTCCTAAAAAGACAACAGCTGCTCTTTATAGGGGCAACTTACTCTTCACCCAATTCTTTTGCATGAATCACTACTCAGCTGCAGAGGTAAGAAGTTATGAAAAAAAAAATCTCAGAGCAAGTACTCAAAAAAGTCTGCAGCAAGTAGTCTGGTCCCTTTGATCTCAGAAGCTAATCCAAATTTGTGCAAACAAATACAGACAACATGACAAGGGCCACTGTTTGCTTCCGTAGCTACCAAATTACAATAGCTAATTTCATCCTCCTTCCTGTTTCCATCACTTCAAAACAGGGTAACAAATTTAATACTGCCAGACTGATCCTGTGCAAGTGCACATCAACAGCCAGTCAAACACAAGTAGTCAGTGGTAAGTTAGTAAAAGGAAGTATCCAAATTAAATCTAGCAACTCAGTCAAGTTTTCCCAGGATCAGTACCTCAGAGCAAGCTCTTTGAAGCCAAAGATATGTCTGTCTAGTTACTGATATGTGACTTAGAGAAGGAAAAAGAAAAAAAATCCACCACACAATAGGGGAAAAAACAAAACCAAACAGAAAAAACCAAAAACCACACAACCAACCCAAAAACCCCTCCATACAAGGTTTTGGATACTATTACTACAGAAACAAATGAGTGGTAATCCCTAGTGGGAAGAATTCTAGAAAAACAGAGAGTCTAAGTAAGAATCACTTTAATTATATTTGCATGTGTTTAACATTGCATTACACAGTAATATGGAAGCATTCAAGACAGAAGCTTAGATTTAATTTGGAAACAAACTTGAGGAAGTTGAAGACTTATTACAAGGCAGTGCAAGTTCAGCAGCTACATGCACCTAGGCCAAAAACACCATAATAATATATTTGTGTAACAGAAACCCCAGACCACATGAAAACTCTAATGTAAGCAGATGACTCAGCTTCTAAATTGCACCTAAACGGACACACTCAATTTAGCTACTCGGACAAAGCACGGAACAGATTACTCTTGCAAGCTTTATCAATTTATCAAGGTAAAGAATCCTTCAAAGACAACACAGAACAACAATTAACATAAGAAACCTATCAACTAAACAAGATTCTAAACCAAGTATCAATTCATCAATTCAAACGTGGCTGAACTCCCTAAAGAAACTTTTACACATATATAAGGTGCTGCTAACAGACAGGGAGATAACAAGGCAGGAATAGGAGGAAAACACAAAGGCTTCATATTCGTAGAGCAGATATTGGACCCAGAAGACTTCCAAGCAGTTCCTCCATATCAATAGTTCCTTTCAGAGCTGAAGAAAACAACTGTCAAGCAGGTGGCTTTCATCTGTTCACTGTATTTACATATCATCTCAAACTAAACTTGACTATCAGCATTATTAAGTGTTATAAAAAGCCACATGTATAATATTGTACATACATAAAAAACATTTACACTGAAGACAATTACATAAATAGAAACCCACATAAGAACTGAAGCACTGCTAAACAAACAATGATTAGAGCAGTTTGCTGAAGAAAACCTGAGGAATTTTTCAGAAAGGTAAAAGATTGATTCTTTTTATGGGCATATTTACATATTCTTAATTACTAAATACTACCTTTTGCATCCTTTATCAACGCAAAACATCTCAGTTGCATAGCTTAAATAAAAGACTGACTGCCCACCTCCAAGAGTTAGCTATTAAATTATGAGTTTTCTCTACAACACAAAAGATCTATAAACTACTACTACTGGTAAGATGTTAACCTCGCAGATGCAGAATGGATCAGTAAATAGTAATGACAAGCCACAATGTCAACTGTATCATCCTGCTCATGTACAAGTTCCTCTGCGGAGCACCATATCTTGCAATTGGGAGAGAAGTCTTAGACTTCGTTTCAAATGCGTCCCTTCCTATGCAAGATGATGGCTATTCTCAGGACTCCTTCTCGAGAAAAAAAGGCAAATGGAAGTTACTCCCAGAAGTGGCAAACACTTGTTTCACCACTTATTTTCTCCAAAAGGATTTATTTCTTTCTGCAGTAGTATACAACATTGAGTTTGTAGCTCTCCGTGAAACCTGAGCAAGAGTTTCCATCTATACCACCCAATTCAAAGACTATCATCAAATGTAACAACAACAATGTAAGGTGCAACACAAACTTAAGGCTACTTGTTATGTTTGTAAAACTGCTACTAAAAATGTATCTATGTAAAAAAGCTTAGGATAGTTTTATAACTCTTTCTGTGATTAATGGTTAATCTCTGGATTCCCCTCAAGACAAATCACAGGTACAGCTCTTCACAAAAACTACACCTTCAAAGCATATTACAAAAACCTGTTTACCACATGTCTCATGAAGATGAGTAATCCAAGCTCTGGTGATGCCCATTTCTTGGGGTGTCAGGAAATTATCACTACTTGGTTTAACTGAACTTCTCAAAGACTCCCCTCCTCCCCCCCCTCACCCCAAGAGATCTCCCATTTTTTTCCTTAGTGGTATATTTTCAGTTTTCCTGGGGTTTCATATTAACACAAATTTAAATAATATTTAACTTGGCTCCACTAGCCCAAACAATCTGTAACATTTGTACAAACATAACTCTAAAAGCTTAGTGGTAAAGTATTTTAAGTGCTGCCATTAGATCTCTTTTTAATTACAACAAACTGTTTCCAACTTGAACAGGTATGTGGAATTTTTAGCTCAAGAGAATGTAGAAAAGAAATTAAGACCTTTTCATAGCATTAGGCTCTAAAAACTCACTTGGTGTGTGGCCATAGAAACTTGGAGAAATTATTTCCCCAATATATAAACGTTTCCGAGATTAAAAATATCTTTGTCATTTCAGATATCATCAATGTGGTTTTATTTACAAGTTGAACTAGCTAAAGAACCAGTGTTAGATCTTAAATAGTTACAGGTTGCTGTGGACCACAGAGGAAATGAGATCCTCTGATATATCCAGTGGCTGACTGATACCTCCCCTATGAGCAGAATTAAGACTTGTAGGAATATGAAGTCTTTTTCTCTCTACTGCTCAACAGAAGAAAATTCAAGTTAGTGCAATTCGTAGAAATCTACATTTGAAAGAATTGATAAGCTTTCAAACAGTTTTAATGAAGACTATAATGAGCACTATAAAAACAGTAGAAGGCTTGTGATGTACCAACAAAATGAAAAATGAAGGCAGTATTAACAACTATGGAATAACATGTTACTGTGATGCTCTGTATGCTATTTTTACAAGATATCAGCCACTGAATGTCCCAATAATACACTACTAAAAAAACCCAACCCAGCCAAAAACACCCACACCGTCCAACACAGCCATATTTTATATTTATCACTAGTTTAACTCAGAGGTTAAATATTCAAACTGAATACTGGGAAATAGCTTCACTTACTCTCCATACAGCCATTAATCTAAAATTTAGATCTGTAAATAACACAACAAAATTATTGTGACTAAGAACACAGGAATTACAATCTTCTTTCATTCTTTTTAACACAACATACCAAAGCCTAGAAAGTCTTCTGGCTTAGCTTCTAACAGAAGGCAAGGCAACTTCACATCACCACTAACGACACCTGGTAACAAAATTAACTCAGTCCCTCTAAAATTTAGGCAATGACAAGTTACCATTTTTCAATTCTTCTCCGGGGGGTCACTTGCATTTATGAATCATTTCCACTTAGAATTTATAAGCTTAATTCTAGCCTTTGACTCTTAAAGCCATGCAAATGCACCTCACCGGTCAAGCATACAAACCCCTGGTGTTACAACACATAGTTCCTCTGCCTGGCTTGGTACACTACAGTAGTGGCTTTTTGGCCTTTTGAGGTGGGGTTTTTTGTCTGTAAACTGCCAGGTTGCTAATCTGTCCATTTTAGGGAGCAGTTTCATGCATGTAACTTAAAGTTGCTCTAACACTGACATCTGAAAACTATTGTTCACACAGCTGAGGTTAAAAGGCAGGCTGATATGGCCATGGAACATTAAAGATAGTAGAACAGTGCAGCAAGATATCTGCATAGCGCTATCACCTCAGAGCTCTCAGCACTATAAAACACATTTGGAAACATTCAAGGATACTATAAAATTTCATTCTGGGACAGAATTTAGCCTTTAAGACAACTCTAAGCACAAAAACTTTGTTTGCTTAGTAACCTCATCTAGCTTACAGTCTTGGAGAAAAAATTGCCCGAGAGTTTGTTGTTTCCCCAACCCCGTGACCCAGAAGGAAATAAAATCGGAAGTCGGGCCACACAATCCACAGCATTTGCTTACAAGTTCAAAAACATCCTAAATTATCAGGTAATCCACAAAAGGCACAACTAACTGCCCTTTGCTGTGGTGATCCGCGGAGCCCAGTGCAGAGCCACGCTGAAGCTGTGTTTAACATTCCGTCCTGGACATCCTCGTATCTAGCAGCGGGCACTCTCTGATACATGCCATATGCTAGGCATTAAGCAACGTCAGAGATGCCGTCCCCTGCACCAGGCGAGTGCTACAACTCTATCAGACAACTCAAGTTCACTTTCAGCTTTCTCCTTAGAAGCTTAAGTTAAAAGAATCGAGTAAACTTCCGAGACCGAAAATTCACTATGAACATATTCATCACGTTCTCCCATACTGAGGTGGGAGGCACCTCACAACATAACACTCGTGTTGTGACTCCTGAAATAGATTAAAACTTAAATGAACAGCTTCCCTACAACAGTTTCAAAGTAAAAATTAGAGGCTGCTTTACTACGACTTCTTATCCGTTTGAATTAGTTGACGGCAGCAGTCGATTTTTCCATGGTGATGAAGTCACCATGCTGCAAAAGCAAGGAGTAACTGGTACCAGCCACCAGGTGAAAAGACCCGGGTTTCTAATGGTGTATTAACCTGCTCTTTGCACTGACAATGCTGACTGCGGGGAGCACTCCAGGTGTGGCTCGTAACTCCAGTTCAAGCAAGTCCCTGCAAAACCCAATCAGATGGTAACTGAAAAAACGTGAAACTCAAAGTGTTCGGGCTTTGGTTGTTTGGGGGGGTTTGTTTCTTTTTCTTTTTTTTTTTTTTTTAAAAAAAAAAAGCAAGAACAGCAGGATAGCTGTAACTTCCCAAAAGCTCCTCCCCTTCCCTCCTGAAAACATTAATCCCCGTTTGATTACTGAAGCTGCTGTTCACATGTGCTCTGCTCTGACAGGCAGGTGGTGAGAAACTCATCCCAGGTGCTTCTACCAAGTACTTGAGAAGCCCTTAACGGTTTTTACTTACAGTCTCTCTGCATTCCTGGGAATATCCCTCGGTACAGTTCTGAGTCCTAGTCCATGACAATCCACGTTGGAAGCAATACATGTACATTTATGCGGGCATCCTCCAACAGCCATCCAACTCAGCGAGCTCCAAAAGCTCAAAACCATTCCAAGGCACAGAAACGCACTTCTTCCACCAGAAGACATGGTTCTCGATGGCTTCAGTGGGTATAAAAGTGTGCGCAAGCAGCCGGCCCTTAAAGATGAAATGCCTCTAAGAAGAAAGGGGAAAGAAAACAAGAGGCTCTTAGTACATCCCGAGGGAACCCACTGCTGCCATCCTCGCCGGAGCACCAGCAAACCTTCAAAGGCGCCTGGAAAGGTTACGTTAGGTGGAAGAAGGTGGGGAATTGCCTTTCGGGCTCGGGTTTCTTTCTGTTATCTGCGAACGGTACCAGAAGGCAGAGAGTTTAACAGAGCTTGAGCCAGACGCGTCCTCAGATGAAAGAGAAACCGGGAGCGGAGGTAAACACACACAAAACATCCATCAGAAGCGGCGGCAATCTCCAAATCAGCCTCCTCCGCTCCGCATGGCCCCACCTGGGCCGGGCAGGTAACCCGCGGAGGAGGCGACCGGCAACTCAAAGCCTCCGCGTCGCAGGCTCCTCAGGCGCTGCCTCCCGCCTGCTCGGCGGCCGCCGCCGCTGCTGCTGCTGCCGCCGCGGGCCCGCACCCCCGCGCTGGCGGCCGGCGCGGCCGGGACCGGGAGGCGGCGAGGAGAGGCGGGCGGAGGGGCGGAGGTGGCGGCGCTCCCGCCCGCTGCTGCTGCGCTCGCCGCCGGCCGCCCGCTCCCCATTCACTGTGCATGGCAGCCGGGCGAGCGCCCGCGGCGCCGTGCCCCCCCTCCCCCCCCCCCCCACACCACCCCCCCCCCCCCCCCCCCGCCGCC
>WTSP01018546.1:0-16795 GCA_025331215.1 Actenoides lindsayi
GCAGATCGACACTTCCACCTAGCTTGGTGTCATCTGCAAATTTACCAAGGGTGCACTCTATCCCCTCATCCAAATCATTGATGAAGAGTGACACTCAACAGGAGTGGCCTCAATACTGAGCCCTGGGGGACACCACTTGGACTGGCAGCCAACTGGATTTAACTCCATTGACCACAACTCTTTGGACTCGTCCATCTAACCAGTTTTGCAACCAGGAAAGTGTGTGCCCATCCAAGCCAAAAGCAGTCAATTTCTCTAATAGAACGCTGTGGGAAATGGTGTCAAATGCCTTACTAAAGTCAAGACAGACAACATCCACAGCCTTGCCTTCATCCAACAATTGGGTCACCCTGTCATAGAAGGAGATCAGGTTTGCTAAACAGGACCTGTCCTTCATAAACCCATGTTGACTGAGCCTGATCACCTGGTTGTCCTTCATGTGCTGCATAATAGAATCCAGGATGGTCTGCTCCATCAGCTTCCCTGGTACTGAAGTCAAACTGACAGGCTTGTAGTTCCCTGGATCATCCTTCCATCCCTTCTTATATATGGGTGTTATGTTGGCTGACTTCCAATCTGCTGGTACTTCCCCAGTCAGCCAGGACTGATGATAAATGATGGACAGTGGCCTGGTGAGCACCCCTGACAGTTCTCTCAGCACTCTAGGATGTAAGCCATCCGGCCTTATAGATTTATTTACATTGCTATTGAGGAGCATGTCATGGACCATCTCCTCCTGAATTGTAGGGGAGGCATATTGTTCCTGGTCTCTGTCTCTTGGCTTGGGGGAGTGACTTTCTCTGGTGCAAGTGTTTCCATCACTAAAGACTGAGGCATAGAAGGCATTAAGCACCTCAGCCTTCTCCTCATCTTTTATTACCATATTTCCTCCTGAATCTAGTAGGGGCTGGAGGTTCTCCCTGGCCTTTCTTTTACTATTAATGTATTTATAGAAATTTTTCTTACTGCTCTTCACCTCTAAAGCCAGATTAACTTCTAGTTCAGCTCTTGACCTTCTAATAATTTCTCTGCATGACCTAGTAATTCGAACACAGGATATCTCAAGTAATGATCGTCCATGTAAGGCATTAAGAAAGATAAAGTGCTAAATCCAACTTCATTTTCATTTATTTGTTACTGACATTTTTAATTATATAAGTATATTCAGTCTATATGGACCAGACTGAGAAGTGACTGACAGTTTATTTCACAGAATTACATTAAGTGATTCATGCAAATGAATCTGTCTATACTTACCAATTTAAGTAAATGTGACTCTTCAATTTTTCAAGCTTTCAAAGCCTGATGTTACATTTATTCTGCATAGCATCCCTCCAGACGAAGTAGTTGCTCTCAGGACTGTAGAAGCGCGACTCCTCCAAAACAGATTAATGTCTCAGACCTTGTGTGGTGGTAAGATATGTTGTGACTGAATCAGAGAATGCTCGGACAGGAAAGGTATGGAATGCAGCAACAGCTTTGCTCCCCCGCTCAAGCTGAGACCTGGTCCTTGCAGATCAGTGAGTTGACAGTAGGAAGAGATACGTTCTGCATAGGCGGGACAGTGCCCTTTCTTGAGTTAATGTCTTCATTGCACAACCATGAGCAACGCGACTGTGCCAGGGAGAGGTGATACAGCAGTCATCACACTAGAAGGGGCCTCACCAGAGGCTTATCCAGTGGTAATGAAATACAAGGTGTCTGCAATCCCGACTCAGTTGGTGGAAAGGGTTAATGCTACCCTTCCCCCTCACTCCCATGTGAGGAACAGTGGTTACCACCTCCCTATGCTTCCTATGTAAACTGGGGGATGCCAACCATATCACAAGTGTATAAAGTGACAGTAGTATATCAGCCTGTGTGCGCCCACAACTGAAGAACTCAAGATTTGGAATGGTCCTGCAGGACTTCACTGGATCCAAGGGTGGTGCTTTCTCTTCCCCCCGCCTTCTTTTTCTTTCTTCTCCCTTTCCTTTCTTCTACTCTTACAATCTGTTTTCCCTTTAAGGCATTACAGACCAAGGCTTTCCTATGGTACTTATAACACTTCCTGTTTCAAATAAAATTAACAAATTTATTAGTTGTTTGGTGTTGTTTTACCTTAATTTACTCCAAGAGAATCTTGAATCTTACACAACCCATCCCACAATCAGGTCATGAAAAGGACAGCCCCTAGAGTTCAGTCCCCTTCAGAAATATTGCTCTAAATGATCTTGCTTGGAGACAGAGATTATTAAAGATCTTCAAGATAGTGGAAGTTATCAAGGAAAAATGAACTCTTCAACACTGTTTGCTTTCACTTGCCTCCATGGCAGAACTCACCTGCTGGCACTGGATCTCACACAAGTGCCAGTGTTTGTATTCTTAGGAAACTAAGATGTCTAAGTGAATATTAAATAATAGAAACAACTTTCTTGAATGAGTAGAAACTGGACATCCACCAGAGGCTTCACAATCGTTTCCACTTTTCCTTTTCATCCACATTGATTCTCCTCCTTCCAGTCAGCATTTAGACACATCAGATCTCTGTACCCCTCTCAAAAATACAAGATGTGCCTACTCCTGCAGCTCTGACAGCCGATGTCAAAAGGAAACATTGTTAAATGGAAGGGGAGGTAGTTGGGAAAGAAGCAGTGTTTAGCAAAATGTTTAAGTCAGTCATATGCTATTATCTCAAGCAGAATGATCTTGAACCAGTTTAATGAGGGTAAGTTACAATTGACTTTGAAAGGATTAATTTATACTCTTGAGTCTCCTCAGTTGTAGAGCTAATAGAAAGCTGAGTACATGAGTTCTCACACATCTTTCAGCTCAACCAGAGATTCAGAAGCTAAATCAAACACCCTGGGACATCTAGGAGGACTTGGAACAGATACATCAGTGAGCTGTTTGTTCTGATCAGGAGGTTTTTATTCTCATCTATAACATTATTGATAATGCTTTTCATGTAATCTGTTAATATTATTCTTCTAATAATTAGCTAAACAATGCAGTACAAGTCATTTACATTAATTGATTGTTACTAATTTTACTCTTTCAAAAAGCAGGAAATCAGGTATTGCAGGGAATGGAGGATTATTCACAGAATTTACAGTGCCTTGTCACTGCAGTATCAGATCTCCTTACAGGTTTGAGAATATTGATTCTCACATCATGTCACGATGTAGACTAGGAAAGTGTAATGAGTGATGAAGGGAAGACTAAGTTTGTCTGGGCTCTGCTCTGGGCTCTGCATGTGTATTATATGCTAATAAATTCTTGGATAAAAAGTGAATCACTGAAAGGGCTTAAAATTGCATTTAAAATCTGGACTAAGTACCCCTAAATTTGGAAAACAACTAGACAAAGAGGTTATTGAAATAAATCTCTTGTTGCCAGAAGTGTAACTTTAAGATCAATTTACATTTCCCTGGCAATGCAGTGTAGCTTTATTGGACCAGGAAGAGTAAGACATCAAAAGCAACTAAAAACTGTAGGACATAAAGCCATGTAGCAAGTGTGTGGCTGAAATTACTTTCTTGCTGCTCTAATTAGCTCAAGCCTGAAAATAGAGGATGAAACAGTTCTTCATAAGAGTGAACTTCTTTGGAAGATCTGCTTCAGTGGTACACAAGTTATTGGGCTTTATACAGGCTTTTATATATATAGTAATGAAATTTTAGTTTTTAGTTATTGAAAGTTCCATTAATTATTATGTATTAGTCCCTTCTGGGGACTAATCTGCCCCCAGTCTACAGAAGAATGGGGATTACTCTCTCCTGGTGACCAGTGAAGGGGTATTACATGCATTTATTCTAATTTCTTAGAAGAGCTAGACCTAAATGAAGGGTTGGAACACAGTTTGATATATCAATTCTGACAACATTATGCCTTTACACTTTTACATAATGCTATTTATGCCTTGATCACTTGAGTCAGCTGTAACTATTTTGCTTTCTGGAAATTAGCTTTCCTGACTGAAAGCACAATAAAAGATACTTCTTCATTTTGCTGCTTTTGCAAGTAACATTTGACATTTCTAAGTCATGTTAGTACCTGAATCTGCTGCATGCTCTTTGCATGAACATAAAGAGGAATGGAGAGAATGTTGCAGAAGCACTGAAGGATCAGCCTTGTTAATGAGCAATGCATCACTGACTCTGCCTTGATTAATATCAAAGACTGATGATCAAAATCCTCTCTCATGTTCACTATTGACTGATTTCTAAGTGTCAATTTAAAAAGTCTCCCAAGGAAGACATTAATAAAGAGGTAAAATTGTGCTTGATAGGGTCAATCACAGAGCCCCTGATTGACCTCAGTCTTCAAAACGGGGTTTGAGTGAGGATTAAATTAAGCAGATACCTCAGAAGAGCTCTCGGACCTAAAAATTGCCATACATATGTATTTTCTTTCTACTCATTTTATTTGTTCAATTATTCATTATTTTCCTTCAGAATACATGACAGACAAGTCCTACAAAGCTAAGATGTTATTCCAAATTTGTGAGAATTTATTCCAAGTTTTTGGATTCTTCCCATGGCATCTCCCTTACTTTCTTTTCCTCTTCCAGCTAGAGCAACTGTGAGATGAAAAGTCCTTGGTAAGAATCTAATTAAATGTTGAAAAAACATCAAAACAGAAAATTTTTTTTCTTCTCTGGATAGATTGTTTTCATCCAAACTTAAGTACTTTTTAGGATTCTTTCTTTGTATGCATATTGGATACCTGAAAAATCTTGAGAAGACTAATAGTAGTCCTATTTTCATTGAATCTCTGCATTTTTTATTTTTGAAATGCAGGTGTTATTGCCAAGTAGCAAGGAAAAGGATTTATCTTCTCTTTCAACACTAACTCTCCTAGTAAGTAGACAAACAGAAACAAATAATTCTTGGCTCACAAAATATATCTGTAAACAGTCATTCAAATATCCTTCCTTTTTCCTGTGTATAGCTGATTGGCAGCTGATGGGCAGAACAATCAATTCATTTGAGTAATTGAAGAAGAACAGGTAAAGTAATGCCAGGTGAGAGTCAGAGGACTGACTCCCAATGCCCTTCAACTCTGCTGCTAAGGTAAGGAAGAAATGTTTCCCAATGGCCTGCTCTCTCTTTGTCATTACTGCCTTCCTTGTGGGGAAAAAAAAAAAAAAAGGAGCATAAAAGGTGGAGAAGAAACACAATCTTCTGTAGAGGACAAACAAGACAGAAAATAACTGTGTAGGAAAAAAAACAGGTTCTTGGAAGAAATGATTCACAAAGAGGCAAGTGTGAGTCAAAGTAGTGGGCTGGGCAAGAAATGCAGTTACCTGTGTGTTTGTAAATGTGGGACACAGGCAAGTTAACAAGAGTTTTTTGGAAAGAATATATCAAAGCACTTACACAGAGCTTTGTCAAATTCCTCCACTTATTGTTTCTGATCTTTCTTGCTTACCTTCATGCAGCTGCTGGGTTTTTATCTTTTTCTCGCTATCCAAAGCTTCGTTTTGATTGTTTCTATGTCTGCTGCACTACCTTCAGATATGGTGGTCATTTATTCACTTTTGTTTTCACCTAGCTAGCCTCTGGATTACTCAGTTTGCAAAATGTGCCTTCACTATGCATCTGATGAAATTTTCATGGCACCAAATAGACATTGTAGAGTGTCCTGGGAAAGTTGGTTGCTTCAAAGAAGTGAGAAAATGGGTGGGCAGCATATGCAGGATTAATATGTTCTATTTCAACCACTTCTATTTACTAATGTACAGTTTTTTTGTGACTGGAACCCTAGTACAGATTTGTTCAGCTAACACAAATTTGTTAAGAGCAAAAGCTTTTCTCACTAGTGTCTTCTGGGGCACTTCTTATTTCCTCTTTCCAAAACAACCAGATGCTTTTTATGCCCAGCTCTCCTAGTAGAAATTGCTAATTCATAGTTCAAAAACTCTGAGCCAAATATATCCCCAGTGTAACTCTGTAGCCTTATATCTGGCCCTCTGTGCTTGAAACCACTTCATGACACGTTCAGACAGCTCTTTGTTCTACACTAGCTGGCATTCTTCAGGAACTATTGCACACAGGGATATTTCCTGCTAGTAAGCTCATGCCAACTTTCTGAAGTACTTGGCAGTACCAGAGGATCATTTGTAAAATTAGTAGCTCACTTTTATCTATTCACTTACAGCACTATTTTGTTCAGTGGCCCATTCTCTGTGAAAATAGAGCAGAGCACAATTCTACTCTTTGTTACAACAACTGAGCAATGCTGAAGCTTTGCTACTGAGCCTCAATGCAATGCTAGGAAAGGGTAGAAACTGTACAGTGGAAATTTTAAGACACTTTTTTTTTTTTTCTCCTCAGACATACTGTTCTTCTGTTTAATTTATCCATGTAGCACAATGGTGGCTGATTTCTTCCTCTGGAGAAATCTGCCTAATTCCATCTGCATAGGAACATTCAGGAACAGAATTCAGTCTTACATGCTTTAGAGATCTAACCTGCTTTTGTTGTAGGAGAAATTGTGTGCATATTGAGTAAAACAAGAGAGAACAGATTTCTTTCTTTTTAACTATTATTTTCACTATAATTTCTATCCAGACACCCATTACCAAGTAATAAAAGAAAAAAATTCAATTTCACTTAATATTTGAGTGCTGCACACATAATGATTAGCGTTATGGCTTTGCAATTGTTACATAAAAAGGTATTTGTGCTAGAAGAACCACAGTAACATACTAGACTTGGGTTTATTAACCTATTTGGTCAGGATTAAAAACACAGATTCCATTTGTCTTCATCGAAGTCTGCTTTATTTGACTATATGAACATACACAGAAATAGGTAGTAAAATATGCTGACATGACATTTAAAAAAAATACACATAATAAGGACTGTTGGGATACTATGAACCTAGATATGATATAAAATAACCTTGGCAGTCCCAGTGACAACAAAGACTTATTTTAATCACTCAAACATGGTAATCTTAATGCTTAACCAAGACTCTCTTCTGAGAAAGGAGGAGGAAATGTGTCTAAGGTTAAGGCATCGTGCCTGCTCCTGACATTTGCAGGCAGAGAGTATGCAAGGTTGTTGGCGAGATCAAATGCGCTTACTATTTACAATGCAATCTGTTTGCAGTATTTGCATTACACTCCAGCCTTGTGGTCATTTGCTAAAACACAAGGGGGGAAGAAAAAGCAGTTGCAAGAATATAGCTATTACTATACTTCATCTATGCAATCTCCTTGGGCCACTGAGTACCGGTGGCATTATCCCCTGTATGTGCTCAGGAATTTTAACAATTATTTACTGTTTGATATGCAATACAGGAAAACAGAACTTTGTTCATGTTTTTTCCTAGACTCTGTATTACTTTTGGAGAAAGTGAATGAAATATGGCAAAATTGTTAAATAGATAGCTAATACAGAGCCATCAAACAACCTTCAGACCCTAGCAGAGGCAGCCCAAGACAAGAAACTTCCTCAAGGACTTGTTCAAGACTCCAAGATAACCGCTCAACAGAAACAAGAAACAAGGAAACGCATATAAACAGATGCTTTTATTAAATAGCTGAAATTAAATGATAAGACATTGTTTATTCCATGCCCTTTGGGAAGATATTTAAGTTATATAGTCATGAATATGATATAAGAACCTGAGGAAATCTAAGTGCTGTATAGGAAAGTCATGTGTTTTCCACTACTTCAGTTCTTTTAATAAAATCAGTGAGATTGCTGATGTAATGCAACTTAGAAAAGGCTATGGAAATTAAGCCATATAGGAAACTTATCTTTGGTAACAAAATTTTGTATCGTATAAATACGGACAATGATGTATAAATATAGACATAAAGGCTAAGAAAGCTGGAATTCCAGAAAAAAGATTTTTAAGGATCCCATCCTAGTGCAGGAAAAAAAATATTAGCTGTAATGGAAATTTGTTATTATAAAAATTGCAGAGATAGGTCTTCAGCTAACTTGTCCACAGCAGAGAAATTCAGTGCAATGCACATCAAATAACAATACTAAAAGTCATGCCTGGTGTTTTCTGCAAATGTCCCCAAATCAGTCAAACAACTATAAAATGGTGTCTGCTTACATATGTTTCCTACTGTGCAAATCTGTTCACCTCATGTTAATTTCCTTCCACTGTGAATGAGCAAAGGCAACCATTAGCAGCATGACTACGGGAAGAGATTTTCTAAGTGACTAAGCTGGCTTCAGTGGGAGTGCCTTTATTCAGTATATGCAGAAAAATTATGGAATACCTCATGAGAGCTAAAGCTTTTTTTTTTTTTTTTTTTAAGAGTATTTTAAGAGTATTTTACACAAGTATTTTAACTGTGCATGTAGATTATTCCATCATCTATTGGTAAGAAGTATGTTATTTCCCATTACTTAGTAGAATTTAAGATCAATCTGTAAATTACTTTTTTTTTCATTTTTCTTATTCTTCATTTCTTGATTAATTAGTCCATGCCTGTTCTCTTATTTTCTATTTTTCAACCATGGAATAATGGGAAAGTTCCCTGATCCAGCTGCATGTAAAAATGAAAAAAGTCATATGTAGTCAAGGATCTTCAATGTGACAAAGTATACAATGAAAATAGAAAAACAAAAAATATTAATTTCCTCTTCAAGATTATGACTGTTGCTTTCTTGTTATTGGCTTGCTAGTGTAGTGATTTGTACAATGAATAACAGTATGAGGCATTATGTGCAATTAGAGGAAATGCTCGTTTCTTGATTAATTATGAATATTAACCTAAAAGAATATGTTAAAGAATTTCCATAACAATTTTATTTCTAAAAACATTAACTCTTTCATATTTCACTCTACAGCCATATGGCAACACTGAATAACTACTTGCTTTCAGAACCAGGACATCAGCTATTCAGTTTCACTTTGTAACATTTGCATTTATTTATTTTACATTTCCTTCAGCCTCCACAG
The DNA here is from genome assembly GCA_025331215.1 of Actenoides lindsayi. NCBI lineage: Eukaryota > Metazoa > Chordata > Aves > Coraciiformes > Alcedinidae > Actenoides > Actenoides lindsayi. The sequence goes on from WTSP01018546.1 coordinate 8,914, forward strand.
CATTTACAAAACCCTCATCTCCAGCAGTAGAGCTCCAAAACAGCGAAATAAGATTATCGTTAATAATTTCCTCTCCTGAAGAAGCTGCTTGGAACACAAACCCAATTAATTCCTACAATATTTCCCATGACAGATTTTACTTTTCAAACCAATCCCTTTCAGATCTTTTTCATCTATGTCTTTTATGACACTAAATTGTTCTGTGGACCCATTCTGCCCCAGTCAATTATAGGAAAGTGGGTGTTTCTATTATCTTTACTTTCTACTATCTACTATCTGCTGTCATTAGTGCTACACCTTACTAAACAAGTCTGAATGCAGTGATGTGGGTTAGCATAAAAGGAACCCAACCAAAACCAACAAAAAAACTCCCCATGATTTTTCTTCATGCTCCAAGTGACAAATGCTGAGAAATAATCACTCGGGAATAGAAGTGTGAAAGTGGAGGAGGCCTGTCCATCTGAACAAAGCCAGAAAAGGCCCTCTGCTCAAGGCCTGCAGCAGCTAAAGGGCTGTAAGGAGTATATGACAAATATGTCTGCTTATTTTTATCAGTGTGACTTTGATAGGACATTGTTTCTCATGGGAAAAATTGATTTTTCGCAGCAGTAGCAAATAGAATCTCATAATGCTAAGTTTCATAAAATGACTAAAGCACTGCCACCAACCATTTCATGAAATGCCTGACTCTTTAAGGCATTTCATATAAAGACTCAGTGGAACAGTTAAATAATGTAGTAGAATGCCTATAATTCCAGGAACGACTTCCAGTCATATCATGAAATGATTTCACGAGATGTCTGTAAGACATTTATAAAATTTTCACTGTGAGCTATGAAACAGGTGCTATAAACTGGGAGTTTGCCAGTCAGTGTTACAGGCCAAAGACAAATTGTTTTTGTGAAGAGTTATCACAGATTTGATGAATGATCAGAATTAAAATGTCTTTTTCATCATTTAACCTGATATACCTTGTGTAGAAGAACAAATTTTAGACAAAAGTAATAACAAAAACAGCAATAAAAAAAAGGTATTGCTGTCAGTAATTTGTAAGAGAAAATAAGCATTATTACTCTCCAGGAAGCTGGCTGAAATATTTTTGGGAAAACAAACTTTTTCTGAAATTTACTACTTTAAGAAAGTCCAAATTTTCATGAAGCTGTATAACTTTGAATTAATTTTCAGCCAGAAGATAACTGACATCCAAAGTTTCCTGGTCACTTCCAAAGTGTATGTGAGTATGTGTGTGATAGAAAAGCAAGCACAAGAAGAACTGCAGGTTTGACCTTCCTGAGCAGGGATTAATGGAATACGACATACTCATTTTTGCTAAGAATACCTGCAAATTCTGGCCTCATTCCCATGTGGAAAAGCAAGCGTGTTTAACACACTGAAGTTACCAGAGAGCAGATTATATACCCTCCTGTACATTTATACCACTTAATAAAGAGAAAATCCTATCTTGGTGACATTGCTGCACTAACATACCTGAGTGGAGATTGCTCTGGTTGGTGTGCTAGGAAGTGGTGCATTTTATGACACACTATTTTTTTAGAGAAAATGTAATACAGAATGTTTTAAATTACTTCGTTAAGAATGTTCATACCTGTTAGATATTATTATTCTGCAAAGGTTGTAACATCAACCATTTCAATCAGTTTCAACTGACATTCAAAAGCCTCTAATCTGTATGTATCAAAATAGACAAAACACTAAAATCTTGGCCCTGAATAACTACAACACTGTTGTCTTACACTAGAGTAGTTGCATTGATTTCAGTGGAACTACCTGAGTGGAAAAATGGAGTAACAGGATAGTAAGCATGGGCCCTTGTGTGTAATTATCACTCAGAAAATCTCTTTTGGATCTTTCTTTTTAATAGGACTTTCTATCACAACATAGAGCGAAAACAAAAGAAAGATCCATAATCTGAATAAGAAGTTCTGTAGTTAGCAACAGGGTTAGAAATAAGATGATTTTTTAAAAGGTATATTGCTGGATTCCAGTGTGGACGGTGTTTTCCCAGTTACATTGAAACAAGTGAGAAGCAAACCCACCAGTCTTTTAATGAAAAGAAATTAGCATTAATAAGACAAAAAAGTAATAGGGATATGCAAGAACTGTAGCTGTTACCTCTCATTGATAATATTTTAATTTTCCTCTGAATGGACAAATTTAATAGTACAGTTTTGCTTTTAAACGTTACAGAACACAGAATGGTAGAGGTTGGAAGGGACCTCTGGAGATCATCTAGTTCAACATGCCTGCCAAAGCAGGTTTACCTCAAGCAGGTTACATGGGAATTCATCCAGGTGGGTTTTGAATATCTCAAGAGAAGCAATGAGACAACCTTGTTCTATCACTGGTCACTACTGAAAAGAGACAGGCCCCATTCTCTTGACACCTGCTCTTGAGATATTTATAAGCATTGATAAGATTCCTTGTCATTCTTCTTCTCTTCTCCAGTCTAAACAAACCCAGGACTCTCAGCCTTTCCTCATAAAACAGGTGCACCATGAGAAAAGAAGAAACTTACATGAGAAAAGAAACTTGAAAGATCATTTTCCCTAGGTAGATATATATGATACATTAGCTTTGTAACCAATTGTAAGAACAGAGAGATTTATTGAAAAGCTTTTATGATAGTAATTTATCTGTGTAAGAATAAAATGCCACAAAGATGACTGAGATCTGTAAAGATCAGCACACATCTCTATCATAGAGAAAGCTTGAGTTGTTTGTGATGTTGTCATAATCTAATAGTAATGTTACACAAGAGTAACATTAAAAGATTCAATGATTTTTTGGTAAAAATAGACAAAGCAATGTTAATTTTATCTGATATTATTTTCCTTCAAATGTAAAACTATATGAACAAAAATTGTTGCTCCATATCTGCTTATTCTCAATAAGTTCATTTTACAGGTTTGTTGATACCTCACGGGACCCACTTAGAATTCTTAACAGAACTTTTTTGTTAGTGTAACAGAAGTGTGACTAATGTCCTTATTCTTGATAAGGTAAAATCAATAGGCACAGTACACATACACAGCCTTATTCACTTTTAAAAGGTCATGCCTTCTGTTCATAATATTGCTGGCACTCTCCACGTCTTACTCATATTAAGAACCATATTTATGATAATTTTTGTTAAAAACAAAGGGAAAAAAACCCAATTAAACCAACATACTTCAGATATTTAAAACATTATTGAACTGCATATCAAAACTGTAGAAGAACATTTCTGTACCTTTTGTCTTTATCTACTGGGATCTTTTATCAGGAAATTATTTACATCAGATTCTTTTACAGTTATTAAAGATGATAGCACCATCATTTATGTGGTAAAATGGGTACTTTAGATGATTTGCCCTTTCAATTGCCCATTTTTTCTGTCAGCAGCTGTTGGAGTTTTAATTTAGAAGTTTAAATACTAAATTTGGGCAGATGAATCCCAACCTCAGATGCTTAAATTCCATCATAGACACCTAAATCCACTTCTGGATGAGGCCTAATAACTCATTCATATTAAAATTCTCTTGCAGATTGTTGTGCCTTTTCTTTCCTTGAAGCGCATAAAACAAACATCAGAGTTCCTAGAAATCTTAATAATTTTGGTGTGCTCCCTATTGCCTTCCAGTTATCTGTCCTGATCATTTTTACTGCCTGAGAAACATCTCATCCACTCGGGGACCCTGTGATAAGAGCACTCAGATAGGTCTGGAATTTTGCACTGACACATGTTATTACTCTTTGATAGTTTGGAAAATGCACTGGTGACTAAACAGGGTGTGCTGTTACCCTGATCTAGATATATGCCAAAAATGTGTATAAGGTATTTCTTGTCATTATAATGCCAAGAGACATCTCTTATTTTCATCATAATATATGTAAAGAAACATAACTAGTCCAACATGTTTAGGATAAATGCATGAATGAGACCAACCATAACAGTAATTAACCATTTTGGGGTGATAACATGTTTAAATTTATCTTATAGGAAGATTAGAATTCCACATATAGCTAGTGTTTTAAGATCATAATTATTTCCCATTTTCTGTGCAAGCTTAGTATCTTTTGCTCTTTTATCCTACATATTGTGTTCATCAGGTTGCCTGGCTGCTTAATAGTGCCTGTTTTTGACATTTCTCCTGTGGATCTGGAAAACACCCTCTTTTTAGAACCTGGCCCCACTTGCCACTTAGTGTTCTCTGCTTAACAGTTTGGCTTCGTGGTCTGTAAGTTAATCTAGGGCTCAGAGTAACATTGGTGTTTAACCTGCTTTAAAGATCTTGATAGAATTTTGGTAGTTATAGAAGCCAGAGGATACAGATGTTGCACCAGCTGCAGTTTTTGAGATGTTCATGGTGGGGCAGATGTCTCATCTGCCTGTTTACATTCTTAAAGCCCTGCCAAGTCCTGAGCCTTACTACAGAGCTTCTCTGCTTAAGCACATTGTACCTGATGTAGATTTTTTTATACCTAGCCAGGTGGTAAATTGTCATCCTTCAATGTCAGGTTGAAATGGTTGGCATAAAGAAGTGGTATAGAGTTTTCAATCACTAACTGGGATATGGGCATTAGGACTCAATTTGTTATACTTGAGAGCTGTAAGTGCACTCTGCTATTTACTCAGCCTATAAATATGAAACTGCTGTCTGTCTTGACACAGCACAATAGCTGCTTTAGTTAACTTACAGTCTCCAGAAGACAAAGTGGTCTATATTTGGTTACATTACTTAACTTTCATAGAAAATTTTTCTTCATTTTCACTGACTGACAACCACTGAGCACCTAGACCAAATGGTATGAACTGTTTAGGCCTGAAATATTTGACTACTGCTTTTCCTACTACTTTGGTTTAAGGGAGGACTCTGATCACAGTCACTTCACTTTTCTCCCCACAGAAAAGTAAAAATGCCAAATGAAAAATATTTAGGTATGATAAATAGAGAAACAAGATCTGGACCAGCTTCTATCAGCAGACTCCAGGTTTTGAGATGATATAAGAAAAATTCAAAATCATTCTCCATAGCTTTCAGCTTCTTATAGAACAGCAGAATCTTTTCTGCTTCTTTAGTCTGAAATTTTCTATTTGTGAGAGGAATAGTTTTCCTTGCTTCCATTATGAGTGGAACAGGTAAGTCTGTAAAAGAAATCCAATTTCCACTGCTTTTTTACTGTCACGTATAGGAAATATTTTCCACAGAGGACTGTGTCTGTGAATGGAGAGTGATATTTCCTTCAAAATGTGGGCTTACTGCTGATGGAAAGAGGAATTTTAATTTAGAAATGGGGTACTCAGTTGTGCTTTCAGCCTGTGCCGTAATTAGAAGACACACCTTTTACTTGTTTGTTGCATTGATTTCCTTTTCTGAATATAGTGTGATCAATAGTTTTTTCGTTTTTCTAGTCTCATTATAATCAAATCCCTCAATGATTTGAGGATGACCGGTCACTGCTCTATAATTCAAACATTTTAGAAATGAAAATTAAGATTAATACAAACAACACCTAATAAACTGCCTGCTCCAAGCCCTTTATGGAGTTTTATTTTCTATAGCTTGGAAAAAAAAAAGCTCACAGCACGTAAGAATAAAGACCTAAATTTCTACACCAACATTTAATTTTTTTCTGAAGAAAGCAGTCAGTCTAGTGCTGCAGAGCTTTTCCAAAATGTTATTCTAGCCTAGTATTTTGTAAAAGTCTGGGGTTCAGTAACTATATACTGTAATGGTACAGAAATTACTACTCCAAGTTACACAGTAATCTGACCACTCTGACATACTTTGTCCGGCAATAGTATGCTACATAATTTAAATATTTAGTCACACTACAGTGTTATCATTAATTACAAATCTGTTTCTGTCCATATTGATCTCATTTGGTTTAAGAGCCTAACTGAGCTGGTAAACTTTGTGTGCATGTATCTTCCTTATACAGTCAAGTGATACAGAAAGCTGTTTCACTTGATGGTAATTCACATTTCAGTTATGTTAAACAACTGCTAGAAGCATCTATTAATATCTTTTGACCAGAGCTAAACAAGGGTGAGTAGGCTTCTGGATTTGGAGTCTCAGATAGGTGATGTGAATTCAAGTCTGTATGTCCACAAGGTTCCCATTTCTTTACTATAATTTGCCTTTGACAGTTGCTAGCTTCTCATACTTCCATTCTGATTGAATACCTAATAACAGAAGTTCCTCAGCTGATGTAGTAAGAACCTATTCTGTCCCAGTTTTTTCTCTTCCTGTGTCTTCCTGAAAGGTCATCAGAAAGTGTTGTGAATTATGTGAAGTGGGCAGAAGATCCTACTTGAACATCACCTCCAATCTGCAAGCAAGAGAGATAATTGAGTATTGTTTCCAAAAATCTGCCTCTGACTGAACTGATGGGACTGATGGGAGAACAGCAGGTTACATTGTTCTGACACCAAGCCAAAACCCAGATCTACCTGTGTTATTGACAGTCCCAGGCAAGGCTGAGTAATTTACTAATAATTTACTAATCAAATTGACTGACTTACTGTCATTCACTACTTACCATTTGCCAGACTTAAACTGTGTGTTCACAAATGTATTTTTCTAACTGTTTCTCGTTAGGAGCTTACGTTCCTAGGAATCGAATATGTAGATATCTAATAATATTAATCATAGATTCTGGTATTGCTAATGCTTCACTGAAAAAAATGGAAAATTCACACACCTCATCTTTTTATTTCTCTAAGTTAAGTTGTGAAGTGTTTCGGCAAAGAATGGCCTTGTCTGTCAAGATGACCTCAGAAGTTCTGTAAGAAAACAGCATTGTCTTTGCATTTGAAAAAAGCACAAGTAACATATTTTGTTCATTTTGACTCCATTTTGCTTAAATGAGGAGGTCATGAGCTGTATCCTCTTTCTCTGCTCTTTTTTAACTCTCATAACAATACAATGCAAATTTGATTACATCTTTGTAATGAATGTGATATACAGAAATTGATGTAAAATAATGTGAAGCAGATAGAAGTGAAAGTGTCACTCACATGAAATAAGACATCACACATACAGAATTTCTCCAGACAGGAAGAGAAGAAAGATACAAACAAGAAAATCTACTTTGCTTCCCTCTCAGGGAAAGAATGGAGCATGAGTTCCTTCCCTAATACCCTGAGAATACACAAAGGTGAGGATGTTAAGAGAGCTCTGGAAATAAGATCGAGCAGGAGTTTCTGATTATCAAATGTATCAAAGTTGTTCAGAAAATTTCTTGTTGTTCCTTTGGAATTGTTTTGGGTTTTTTTATATAAGACCGAATTTTTATGTCAGTGAGCTTTAGAATTAGAATTGATACTGAAATATCAGTCCATGTTATTCCTAAATTTATTCAGAACTAGAAGCATCTACATAAAAATCTATTAACCCTCCATGAAATGAGCATTCATCTGATTGGACCTGGTGTAACATGATTGCTACTTGAAATTTTGGACAAATGTAGGATATTTTCCCTGAAGTATGATTCTCTCCCCATTAAACCAAGTGCAAGCAGCTAGCCTCCGGTTTGGACTCACCAGCCCTAGAACCCCAATATGAAAGTTGTTGATGGAACTAGAAGTATAATGATTGAGAAAGATGGAAATTAAAATTTGACAGGTTTTTTTCATGTAGCATATGAAAATGTCAAAAAGCCTATACTTATTGCAGAAGCTCAGAGGAAAGAGATAAGGCTTGATTTCTAAGCATTCAGCTATTTAGCCTCATAAATAAGTGGTCTGCTAATCATTAATTTATCATGAAATCCAAGAGGGTTTATTCCTGTGCTAAGATTTATTCCTTTTTCTTTTCTTTTCTTTTCTTTTCTTTTCTTTTCTTTTCTTTTCTTTTCTTTTCTTTTCTTTTCTTTTCTT
>WTSP01018546.1:29200-43406 GCA_025331215.1 Actenoides lindsayi
TACGGGTTTTTTGTTTTGTGTCTTGCGGGTTTTCTACGCCCCCCCCCCCCCCCCCCAATTCCTCCTACTCTCCATTGGTTTTCCTTGACATTAACAGAAAACATGGAGGAATCAATTTACTTTATTATGCATAAGCTATTTTCCTGCCTGAAAGACAGTTACAGGGATGTAAATACTCCATTTGTTAAACTGATGCATCTGTAAATTGGTTTTAGATGTAACAGTTGCTAATTTAAGGGGAGGAGGAGAAAAGAAGAAAAATACCATAACATTTAACATCTCTGAAACATTTCAGCACCTATTATTCTTTCCAAACTTTATCTGAAAAAAAAAAAAAAAAAAGTACTGATGGTCATCTGTCCATGAATTGTAAATGGATGTTGCTTCTGTACTCTTTCCCATAGTCATTCTCTCTATAGCTCGCACTTTGAAAGGCTCTACAAATCCTAGTTCCTAGGTGCCTGGAATCCTAGAGATGTGAGATAACATGTATCCAGACCCACTGGTAGGTGGACCTTTTGAACAGGGAGACACACTACAATTACATCTTTTTAATTATCTATCCTTATGTATGTGAATAGTCTAAATCAAACTAGCTGCCTCTCTAGCTTTTTCAATATTTTAATTAAGGTGTTTTGAATGTATATGCTATTTTTGATCACCTGCAACACTTTACATCTTTCAAACATTGAAAAGTTTTCCTATTATGGCTAAATTTGTGTCCACAGAAAGAAAGAAAAGAATGATCTCTCCATATTCAACAGAGAAAAGGAAGCTCAATTATTTTCCCTATTTGATTGGGGTTTTTTTGGCTTAATTTAAAAGTCAATAGTTGAGATATAGCAATGCTTTATGTTCAGTTCGGTGAAAGTGCAATGAAAATATTGTTGCAGCTTTAAGCAGAGGGTACATGAACTTGAGTAGAGATGTTGCTGGATGAATATGATACCCCCTTTTTGAGAACCTGTGATTTAATTTAGTCATTGATTAACATATCTGGATAAACAAAACAGAACAAGCAGATAAGTAAGCTGTACTTATCCTGATTCAGGAAAATTTTTTTAATACAGAGTTATGTTGTCTATAAGCGTTCTGGAAAAGTACTGAAAGGTATATAAACAAAAATAAATCTTGACTTATGAAAAAGATAAAACAGGAAGGGGAAACTTAAGTATTATGGTATTACAGAGAAAAAGAGATGAGATAGCTACTTAAAACTCCCGGCAGTCACTGAGTCAACAAATTTGAACAACTCAAAAACTGTAAAGGATTTTGTCTACTGGAAGTTTTTTCACAGCTAATAACTTAATTTATACTTCAAAGCCTACAACAAATGAAAAAAACCCCACAACCTACAGGTATTATAACTCTATATGATACCATGTCTTAAGCCACCCACTAGTAAGAGTTGTTTTTGTCTTTCCTGTCATCTTCAGTATTTCCTACACTGATTGTGAGATGAAAATAATCTCTACCATCAGCAAATGGTAGCATATGGTCTGAAAATGATGTCTGCTTACAGGAGATTCCCTGTGTTTCTTTTGAACAAGAGGTATGTGGATTGAGGGTGTTACTTCAGTGACAGCTGAGATATTTTTAATTTTTGATTAAGTTTTTCTATAATTATCTGTACTAATACTGTGTCTGAGAGACACAATGCTTGCTAGTTCCATATAATTTCACCCCAACATCAACTGCATTTTTGATTTTGTAGTTGACTCTCTATATGATTGAATGTGGTAACAGGCAAAACAATCTACAGATTGTCTGGACTGTTATAACAGTTATATTCTTTATGTATTGATAAGTAAATGTAGCTTCAAACCTAAATTTAAAGAAACCCATCCCTTGCCTTATCTGAGTGTGTTGTTCCTTTCTGCTGTGTGTGTAAATCAATGCTTACTAAAAGTGACTTTGTTAATTTGTTTAACTGGATTATTGCGATGTAACTATCATCAGCCCTCATTCCTAATTGTCAGATACACTTATGATGTCTTCATTTGATATGTGTTATTGCTGTATTATGTCAGGTTTTAAAGCATTGAATATGTAGCTAGATAACCAGTTACTGAGCCATAGGCTATAGCTGTCATTTCCCATGGGCACGGAAAATACTGGCTGTCATAAAATTCTGGTAGGCTTCTACAGTTCTTAAATTTTCTCACTCTGTCTGTTGACAAAATTGTTGTCTTATTTGTCCAGGTGTTCCAGTCTGGAGTTCTGTTCAATTTTTCAGACAGAAACTTCAGGCAACTTTTACTGCTCAAAATCCTTTAGCTTTACTTGTCCTCCTCCGATAGGTTTACAAACTCCTACTCACCATAACCTATCCATATTGCTCTTGCTTCCTCTGTCATAGTCACTTCTAGTTTCTCATCTACACATTTATTTCCATAAAAAAATATACTTATTAAGAATAATAATGAAAACATAACCTTTCTCACCTCCATCACTCTGTCTGTATAAACTCCTTTGAGAAGGGAGCCACTTCTTTAACTGTCACTTCTTTGCTTACTCCTTCCCCTGTTCTTTCTCCATCAGCTTCTGTGCATATTTATATATCTGTTATTCTTAGCTTGATCTTTAGTTAGTATTTTCCTCAAATTTAAAAGGGAAAAATAAAGACCTTCGGTATTCTCTTATCTACCATTCATCTTCATAATCCAAAATTTATAAATTGTGCGTAACTTTCACAGTGCTTGAATTTATTATCTTCAACTCACTTCTCTGTCTAGAGTGTCAGGATCTACTATAGTCATTAAATATTTTGACTGTTGGGACTTGCCATTTACCTTTCATATTCCTTCTCACAAACCTGTCTGACACCTTTCTCTGTGCATCTCTTCTCGCTTCATGTTCGCACAAAGTATCATCACATGTGTTCAACCTAGTGCTTATCTCTCTACTTCTGGGTTATGTTTTCTGCTTTAATCCTTCAGATTCTCTTTGCTGGAGGTATCTGTTTTGGAATTCTTTCAACTGTGAATTACTTTAAACTTACTTTGGTATGTTTGATTAAACTGAAGATGTCTATTTACACTTCAGTAGGTTACAGCTATAGTATATTTTCGGTTTTTAGAAACTATTTGCCTGGAATCTGAAAAAATCCTTGGACATATCTCATCCTACAAATTACCACTGAATTAAATGACAAATCATGTTTGGGCATGAACTGAGTTGAGATACCATCATGTCTGGAATTAGTGGTAGGAGAAGAGTTTAAGTCTAAATCTCACTACTGCCACCTGAGAAGTGCTAGTATTTCAGAATAAAACACCCTTTGTTCTGTGTAGACACTTAGGCAGTAAACATAATATATTTCTGTCATTTCTCAGTGTTGTCTTTTCTGAACTAAGCAATTCTAAATTTTTCAATCTCTCTCAGTTGTCCTTGCCATTTATCATCCCACTTGCCACATGCTAAATTTTCTCTATCCTACCTAACTGGCACTAGCTACTACAAAACTGATTTTTCTGATTTGCTCTTGAAGCATTCTATACAATAAGAACAATTTCTTCATCCATACAGAACCAGAAGAACCTAGAATAAAACAGAATATCTCCAAATTAGTACCCTTATGTGCCACAGGGAAATTTTTGCCTCAATAGGAATAGGTGTTTCTTCACTTGAAGATAACCCTGTGAGTGTTTATCTCCAGAAAATCTTTTTGTGTGGTGTAGCTATCTCATTAACTGCAATCTAACTGCAAGCACAGAACTTGATGTGTGCTAATTTGTCTTCTTTGACTGTGACTGTAGTAGAGATGTACCTCCTTCCTATATGACCAGATTTCTGCTGGAAGAGTAGAAGGTTATTATAAGCTTGGCTTTTAACTTGGCTCTTCTGAATTATTTTCTTAGCTTCACATCAGATTTGTCAGTGTTTATAGGTTTTTCCCTAAGTTCAATATCTATGTTTTTCTTTCACTCTGTCATACAGTAGAATTTTGCCTCAACTGTGAACATTTGCAAACATGGCTGAAAGATCTGTTTTAAATTGGCTTTTCACAATTTATTGTCACTTTTGCATTTGCTTTATTTCACGTCTTGCAAAAGAACAGTGCCAAAATGAGCTCAAATTTCAAAACATCCACTTTTCCAGAAAGCCAATCAAACAGTAAAGCATATTAAAGGAGCTTAGGAGAATGAATAATAGCAATGCTGCAAACAACAGCACACTCCTGACAATATTCACTCTGTTCTTTACAGAAATAAAATATCCTTAAATCAAAGACACCATCGGCTTCAAAAATGGTATTGTTGGGGTTCTTTTCCGGAAATGAAAATTGCTGCACAATACATATTATGCAAAGATGAAAGCAACTTTGAAAACTTTATAACAATACGTGCTACAGATAGAATTTTAGAAAAAATGGTTTGCAATAGCTGTTATTTTTACTGAATTAACCCAATATTGTATGATATTTTACCTAATTTTCAACTGCCACTGAATGGAATGGCTATGTCTGATGTGTGATACCACACTTAGTAAACCTGTCAATGCCAATCCTCGATTCAATACCATACGGTCAATTATTAGTTGCTCTTTGAAAAATATCCTGTGATTAAATTTCTTAATGATTATGATGAATGTTACAGAACCACGCTTGTCCTGAGCCAGAATTTAGCTTTCTCTTCTGTAAACTGATCATGTGAAAAATAAGAGAACCTAAGTTTTCTTAAAATGATATGTAGCTTTTTAAATGACAATAGAAAATAAAAATCAGAATTATTTGGTGTGAGATTATAATAGAAAAATTTATAGCAAATCTCCCCCCTTTCTGCTATGTCTCTTTAAAATAGGCACAGTCAAGTAAATTTCATGGTGTTTTGTGTTGCAACTAAACTTCCCTGCAAGGTAAAATCTTATTTCCATTACTCCGGGGTCCAATGGAATGTCTGCCTCTATTTCTATAGAGATTTCTCCTGGTTTCTACCTGTGCCGTATTTTCTTAAGCTACTGTTTAGTATTATGTTTGAATTAGGCATTGTCAAGTTTTAGGGTCAGGGCAGTCTGCTAGACCTATAACAGATGCTCATTGTTAACCACTCTCCCTCCCCAAGAAGGAAGAGAAATGGAACAAGGGAGAAAGACTTATCCATTAGAAAAGGAAACTAGAACAGCTTTAATGAAAATAATAATAATAATAAAATTAAATATAGACAAATATATATAAAACCAGTATTGAAACCCTTTGCTTCTGATGGCCATTACATCACCAACACCACTGATGCTGTGAAGCACACACTGAGGAAGTCCCAGGCTGGACTTAGCAACAGACGGAAACTGGATTGAGGTGCTCGATTCTGAAACTGGATTCAGGAACACAACGCAGAATGGACAGAGTCCTCCTTGGATGCTGGCCATTGAAGAAGAGAGATTGACTCTGGTCATCCTTCAGCTTTGTACTGAATATGACATACATGAAATGGAATACCTCATTGGTCAGTTTAGGATCACCTGTCCTGACTGCTCCTCCCTGCAGGTGTGGCCTTTTACTTTCTGCACCCCCAACATGGTACACAAGGTCTAGCGGTGACCTAGGTCTGCATAGCAATCCTTGGTAGTAACTCTTAACATTGAGAGTTATCACTGCTAGAAGCAGACACTGCCTGTGGAAACATGCTGCTAATTTCAGACAGTGCAGTTATCTAGAAGAGAGTTAGCTGAAAAGTAAAATCACTGAACAGAATTAGTTCTGTTTCGACTCAGATGAGGACAGGCACTTAAAACCACACTGGCAACATTTTAAAATATTATTGTGAGCTTCCAAATTGACATTAAAATCATGAAGTATCTGAATATCTTTGAAAGTGGGACAGTTAAATCATTTTAATGCAAATAACTGGGATCCTAAATAAATTTGGAAAAGTAAACATAAATCTAGTGTTTGTTGGTGATAGGTGTATTAATGCCTCAAGGTCAGAGATCATTTCAAACCAAAGTTAAATGGTAAGGGATAAAACTCAAGTATGTAATGTAGTGTAACAGCAGAAACATGAGGCCCAAGTTCCAGATTTCCCTCAGACTACAGCTGATTTGAAAAAAGGTGAAAGTTCATACAAATTCCTCAGAGTTAAACCAGAAACTTTTCAGGATTTGGATGCTTAATTCAACAGGGTGTTGGGAAATGATATGTAAAACTACAGACTGGTAATTCAAATTTACTGAGGAAAAAGGGATTATAACTGTAATAAAGAAAAAAAACCCAACAAAAACGTGAGACAAAATAATTATTTTTTTGGTTTATTTATAGAACACAGTTGAACTGTTATACTAATTTTTTAGGTCATAGATCTCAGGAGATAGATAACATGATTAAACTAAGTAATGAAATTAAATAATATTGAATTTAAGGATATGGACATCCCTAGGACTCATACAGTTGACAACTGATAGGATATACCATGGGAAATATCATTAAGAATTATCATTCAGAATACCTAAATATTCTTCTTCATCAAGAATTTGTGGTTAATGTCAGGAACCAAATATAAACCAAAATTTGGTCTTTAGTTGGACACTCTCTGCCCAATTTATGTTCTTACATTTTACTATACAAACAATTGAAAGACTGATTTTTTTGGAAATACTTATTGATATATTAGAAATTAAATACTAACTTGCAAATAAAATATTACAGAACATTTTCTGAGCTTTCTGGGAAATCCTTTCTCTCTGCTGTTTTCCCTAATTTTTCTAAATTGTATTTCTCCAACCAGGGATTATGAAATGTAAATTAACTTTTCAAAGTCTTTTTAATTTAGATTTATCTGAGAATAAAACACTGTAATTTGAGTGGTTTAATCTGACGTAGAAACTCATCCTGTAGGATTACTCTGTGAGATCTTCTTGCTGAGGGAATCATTGACTCAATAGAATTTCATTGATGCTCCTTTCTGTTTACTTGTTTCTCTTTCCTATTTTGCAACAAATAAGATATATGTAAGAGAAACAGAAGGGTTATCTTTACATGTTGTCTATGCATGTGGATGCAAATAAATAGGACTATATAGTCTCAGGAAAATCGGTAAGGGAATATTTGCAGGAAACAACTTGATTATCTGTGCTACATTCATTAAATTTTTGTTTTTATCTAGAGAAGCTCTTAAGCTTTTAACTAATTATAAAACCTATCACTAGTCTAGCTGTATTTAACAGGAGTCTTTAACACTATAGGATTAATTTTTATAAAAGTCTAGGTTTTTTTCAGTTTTTTGGATGCCTTTCTCTTCTACCTTCTCTACTTTCTAAGGTTTCACTTTACTTTCTCCTTCCATTTCTCTTAGTCTTACCTAATATACTTCTTTATACCAGATAACCAATTTTTTTGTAGATGGGTGAACAACAAAGTAGTTTCACCAGTAGAATGTATGTTCTCAGTCCCCAAAACTGAAATAATAATCTATAATGTATACTAGTATTTTTATTTAGAAAGGAATAAATATGTTAGATGCTAATAACCTTGAAGACATAACCTTTCTACAGCATTCTACAGAGAAAGATCTGCATTATTATCAAGTGATCCTATGGCAGTTTCTGAGAACCTTTTCTTTTTAAATGCACCTAATTCAACTTTCTTGCTTTTAACTTTTGCCTCCTGTACATTTACATCAATAATAAAAAAAAAAGAAGCTATCTTATGCTATCAGGAAAGCAAATGTTTTAGTATAGTAGCCCTTAAATACAGAAATATTTTAATACATTCCTCTGTTTACTGGCATGCAACATTACATTATTATTGTATAAAGTGCCCTGCTTAATCATACCTTCAACAATTATTAGTGCAAGACTAAACATATTCTTAGGCTGTTGTTTAATTACTTGATTTTGTTTGATTTGATTCACAAAATAATTAGCCCACTAAGCATCTAATTATTGCCAAAGCATGCATTATAGAGACCATCATGTAAACATTGCATCAGTGAACACTGTAACATTTGAGATGTTGACTCTCTGACCTAATAAAAGTAAGATCTTCTTGAGATTAGTAATTGCCTCTAAAACTCTGTGTTTAATTTGCCTAGCTGTATATTTTCACATATTTTTTGCTGGAGCATAATTCTTGATGAAATAGAAACATTGTTCTAAATTGAAAGACAGATATAGAATTTTCTGAGCAGTCTTTCAACAGACTTTCAACACATTCTTTTCAGAGAGTCAAATCAGTGTATTTCCCTTCAAGTTTCTTGATTCGGGATCTATATATGAGAGAAAATAATGTATCATGATGTATAATAGCTAGAATTAAAATTCATTTATTCGCTGAAAGGCTCATTTATTTATAAAGCCATCAGAGAAGCAATTTATTTATTCACTAATCTTTTGTCTCTTATAAGTTATTTGTTATAAATTTACTGTTTGTCTTCTGAACTTGCAATATTTCTTATCCAAAAGCTGTTTGAAAATAAAATTTGTCCTCCCTTAATTTCTTTTTAAATATTAGGCAAACATGTTACTGCAAATTCATGCTAGATGTAAACATCATTTAAGAATGGCTGAGAATATATAACATACTGTAAATTGTACTAAACTTTCTGGATGTCTTTGGCCTGTATTTCTTGGAAAAAAACCCAACACAAAGCCTATAAAAAAACCCAAACATCAAATGTAAAAGTGTAATTCAAGGCTCAATCCACAATAAGCCAAGTGGAAAGAGGACTGCTGAATCCAAGAAAGAATGCTTAGCCCCAGAGAGAAGATGTGAATTCTTCCATTCACAGTTGGATGAGAAGGATAGTGGCCATGACAAGTCATGAGGGAAAAGTGTGTCTGCCTAGGAGAAAGAGAATAAGAGAAAGTTCTGGAGGTAAAATAACCTATACCACTGAATTATATTCTATTAAAAAAATGCACATATGTAAATTACTCGGAATACATGGTACATCTAAAATACGATATGATTTTCCCCTCCTTTTCTGTGCCTTTTTCAAATCCACTTCATAACTACCCAATATCACATTTGATTTGTATTTATTATTTTATTCTAAATGATTTATTAAAGACTTCCAAAAATAAAACTTGAACTACTTGGTAAAGTCTGTTACAATTGTGATTATGTTTATTGTGCAGCACTGAATAAAAACCACAGTTATAGTGGTAAATAATTTTTTTTAATCAATTATTTCCTTCTGTAAGTAGTATGAGACATTTCACTTTATGATGAACTGTGTAACTGTTAATAACAGGAAAAAAAAAAAAGATCATCAAAATCTCTGTATAGGTAGAAGTTCAAAAGCTCTTATAAAAACAATGAAGTATTATAAAGAAGGTTATATTTTGTTCAGCATAATAGGAAATGCAGTAATCTGTGCAAAACACCCAAAACAATTTTCTAGCTGGTTTTGGACATCTTTCACATAATGTCAGCATCCAAAATGGACATGCTATAGTATGCACAGTTCTAATTATCTTTTAGATGGCTTTGCCTGGTATTGATTGCTGAACGTAGTCTCAACACATAATAGTGATTTAAAAGGATAATTCCTGATTAGATCTGTGAAATATTTATCTTCACACTTATTACCCTGCTTCTTATAATTAAATGACATGATGTTAGATTTGCATGCAAACCTTCATCAATAGAAAGCATAAACTAGGTATTTATAGAAAGCAACTTATACTCACTGCTGTGATGTGAAGCTAGCAAATAACATAGGAGCTATTTAGTGCATACCATGCAGATCTTGGATTTGGTCAGGCAAAACAGTATACTTTTGGGTCTTAATTTTTTAAAATCATGTTTATAAAACAGAATGCCAAATCAAGGGAGCTCTTTTGCCCATCTAGATCTACTGCTTTCAGGCAGAATACAATTAGAGGCTTAGTTTTGCTGAAGGGCTATTGATAGCAAGATAGTTCAAGGTCCTCTGTCATATTTTTTCCAGTCCCCAAGTATAAGCTATGTATAGAAGCTATAATATATTAGCTAAATGTCTAATTAACAATGCTTTTGAAGAACATTTGTCAGGGAGTTAATTAGACTTGGGCAGAGCTACTCTGTTCTCTCCCCAGAAAACTGCTACTGAAAAAAAAGTTGGCCCTTTTTTTCCTGTCTGTCTATCTTGGGTTTACTAAGGGTTCTTGTCATTACGTCATCCTTACTCTTTCCCACAAAATGAAACAATTATTTGCTTTTCCAAATTAGCAAATAGTAAGTAGGAAAACAAAAATACATCCTGTCATATGAAAGGATATGACATTTAGCCCTGAAATTTAGCACAAGAGATGGGCAAAAAGCTGGTCTTTTATCCTCTCCCGTGATGTAGTTATGCAAAGTCTTTATGCATTTACTCTAGTATTGCATAATGACTTCCTTTTTCTTTTTCAACTTTGATAGAATCTTTTGGCAAAATGAATAAATGAGTTCTGAAAGGAAGCAATTTGGCTTTGTGCTGCTTGCTACAAGAACTCATGATCATGCAACTATACAGTCAAATAACCAATCAGCTGGTTATTTGTATATTTAACTTTTAATTTTCACTTGGGACCCCAAATCATTTACATAGAAGGCTGAATGTCATGTTCAGTTTCTGATCTGCTCCTGCAAAGGAACTTGGGAAATTTCCAATTCTGACTTAAAAGAAAATAATAGCGCAATTAGAAACCACTGTACACCTTTATCTTTACCAGGTAAATGAATTGTGACCACCTGCTGCTTGTCAGATTCAGCAGCAGAGCATGTCCTTCTGGAGAGGATGGCTTCATAGCTTTGTGTCTTCACGAAGGGAAAATTGTGCCTGACAAATTTGGTGGCTTTCTAAGGCTGGGTTACAGTGTTGACAGATAAGGGAAGAACAACAGACGTTATCTACCTGGATTGTGCAAAACATTTGACACTGTCCTGTGTGACATCCTGGTCTCTAAAATGGAGAGGCATGGCTTTGCTGGATGGACTATTCTGTGAATAAAGAATTGACTGGAAGGTCACAATCAAAGAATTGCAGTAGATGATTTCATTTCCAAGTGGAGACCAGTGATGAGTGGCATTCTTTAGGGGTTGATACTGGAACTGGCACAGTTTAACATCTTTGCTGGTGACACGGATAGTGGGATCAAGTGCACCCTCAGCAAATCTGCCAAGGACATCAATCTGTATGGTGCAGTTCACACACTGGTGGGAAAGGATGCCATCCAGAGGGAACTTGACAGGTCCTTGAGAGGTGAGCCCATGCTAAGCTCAAGAAGTTCAGAGAGGCCAGGTGCAAGTTCCTGTACATGGTTTGAGGCAATCCTCAGTATCAATACAGTCTGGGGGATGAAGGGATTGGGAACAGTCCTGTGGAGAAGGACCTGGGGGTACTGGTAGATGAAAAGCTGAATATGAGCCAGCAATGTACACTCACAGCCCAGAAAGCAAATCACATGCTGGGCTCCATCCAGAGAAATGTGGCCAGTAGGTCAAGGGAGGTGATACTCTCCTTCTACTCCATGTGGGTGAGACACCACCTGGAGTACTGTGTCCAGCTCTGGAACCCCAGCATAAGACATTGACCTACTCAGTTGGGTCCAGAGGAGGGCCACAAAGATGATCAGGGGCCTAGAGAACTTCTTCTGTGAGGACAGGCTGAGAGAGTTGGGGTTGTTCAGCTGGAGAAGAACAGGCTCCAGGGAGACCTTATAGCAGCCTTCCTGTACTTATGTGACATGGGAGGAACTTTATCAGGCAATGCAGTGATAGGGCAAGGGATAATGGTTTTAAACTGAAAAACGGTAGATTTGCATTAGATGTATGGAAGAAATTCTCTACTGTGAGGGTGGTGAGACACTGGAACATGTTGCCTAGAGAAGTTGTGGATGTCCCTTCTCTGGAAGTGTTCGAGGCTGGATTGGATGGGGCTTTGAGCAACCTGGTCTAGTGGAGGGTTTCCCTGCCCATGACAGTTGCGGTTGGAACTAGATGATATATAAGGTCCCTTCCAACCCAAACCATTCTATGGTTCTATGAAAACAGTACTCAGAGACTATTGTGTGTGGAGTGTAATACCCTTCTTGGCAAATCATCTTGTCTACTGAAATCACACTTATTTTTACATTTTGTAGTGAGGTACAGGTAGAATTAAACTCCTCCTCATTTGTATGACCAAAGTAGCTTTTATGCTGTAATGCTACGATGAAACAATCTTATTCCTATATATATAGCCAATGGCAATAAATAGGTGTGTTTCTTGTCCTGCTTTAGTGTTTCACCCTGAAAATAAACTTCACTTTCAGGAAAACAATTTTTGCTTTGAAAAAGAGTATTTTTCTCAATGAGCTTTCAGGTTTCAGGTGTGAATTCAGTAACAGTGTGTCTCTGCTCATTACGAACATTCATCAAGTTTTTTATCATACATGTTATAAATTCACAGGCAAATTAAAGTGAATGCATATAAATGCTCAAAAAATAGTTTGAGTAAATCATTCTTAGTTCTAGATCTTTGCTTTATTGAACTAAATACTCTCTACACTGTTAAAGGGGTCTTTATCTGACTCAGTTTTTCTGTCTCAGTAACACTGCTGCTTGTGAATTATTTTCTATTTAAACATATACTGAAACTGTTGCACATGCAGAACTATAATGGCCAGAACAAGGAGTACTGGTTATGACCTATTGGCTTCAGGATGTGAAGAAGGAAATTAAGAGAAAACCACACTTTCCTCTGCATTTATCCTTATCCTGAAGGTGAAACAGTTGTTTTCTATCATATACTTCAGACTGTATGTGTTCATTTAATGTGAAGACAGGGATTTCACAGACACAAATTGGTCCATATGCATTCTGGTGCGTATACAGGGAATTTGACATATTCTCAAGATAGCACATTTGCTGTATCTTCTTTGATCACCTATACAACATATGGGTTAAGCTCAGTATCCCTACACAGACTACTGCTGTTTCTCAGCTTCATCTGATACATCGTAGATATGTATAGATATCAATCAAAGCTCAAATGTCTTCCAGTTCTACCTGGTCATATTTTTTGGTTTGTGGGTATTTTATTTGTTTGTTGTGGTTTTGTTTGGTTTTTTGTTTCTTTGTTTCTTTGCTTGGTTTTTAAAAAATTATTATTATTATTATTACTGTTACGCTACTAATACCACCCAACAGCTACACATGATTATGGTAGCACATCCTGTCATGACAGAGTTTCTTAGATAGTACAAAATATATGTTATTCTCAGTTTTGGAATTTAAAATGTGATTAGGTCAAATGTGTAAGGACAGAAAAAAATAAATCTGAAGTACTCTTAATATCTCTGTGTGCTTGTTTTCCAGTGTGTTCAGAAAGTTGATGATACATATAAATTCAGACTTGGTGACAGATTAGAATTTGGCCATTGTGATAGTCTCTTCAGTGCTAAACCTTCTATATCTTTAGGAGGAAGTGAAAAATAAAAACCCAAAGTTTTTATTTCACTTTTTAATAACTTCCCAAAAACTCTGAAATGTTCAGCTAAAAGGTTCCATTTTGGTTCTGTATTTATTTCTGGACTTGGAGAAGGCACTTGTCATAGCCCTGAACATTGATCAGAAATGAGCTAAGAAAAATTGACATCATGGTGAAATTAAAGTCCTTGCCATTTCTTGACAGAAGGTGACACACAAGCTAATACATTTCTTTCAGTTTATCTGATGAAATTTGTCCAGACACTGTAAGGATACAGCTCACAAGGATAGTCCAAATTCAAGCTGCGTTAGTGAAAGGGAAAACCTGGAGGTGAGTCATAGGAGTTATTATAAGGGCTTCTGTGTTGCCAAAGAAGAGTTTTCAATGCACTGGTTATATTCACCTGAGTTATTTCTGCACTGAACCTTTTGTAACACAGGACAAAGTGTTTTCAGGTGTTGGGGGGGAGTGTCTGGGATAGGTCTTTGTTCCTCCTACCATTTTATTATTATGTTTTAAAATGGAATGCAAGGTCAAACAATGTGATTAAGTCTTACTCAAATGCCACCACCTCCTTTCTTCTTTTGCTGATGACTTCCCTAGACCCTACTCTCTCCTGCACGATGACAGAAAACTCAACATAAAAGTTGAAGAGAATTACTCCCTGCAGGGGGAAAAGAGAGCCCCTGGAGTGGTTAAATCTTAAAGGAAGAAATGAAAAAGAAATATTTTATTGTTTTATTGAGCGTGAATTTTTATGAAAGAGAGGGAAGGGAAGGGAAGGGAAGGGAAGGGAAGGGAAGGGAAGGGAAGGGAAGGGAAGGGAAGGGAAGGGA